>PVIJ01003571.1:33296-77403 GCA_004024925.1 Scalopus aquaticus
GAAGATGTGGTACATATACACAATGGAATACTATTCAGCATTCAAAGAAGATAAACACATGCAATTTGCAGCGACATGGATGGAATTAGAGGGGATCATACTCAGCGAAACAAGCCAGAAAGAAAGAGAAAAATATCGAATGGTTTCACTTATAACAGGACTATAGGGAAACCAAATAGGAGAGAGACACTTGGGGGAGTGGGGGGAGAGGGAGGATAAGGGCACAAAATGGAGTAGAAAAGAACACAAGGGACCACAGAGATGGATCATGGGTGAATTGGTGGTGGGTTACCCAAGGGGAATACAAAATGTAAAAGATATAAGTAACAATAAAAATATATATTTTAAAAAAATAAAATGGTTAATGCGGTAAATTTTATGTGTATTTTACCACGTGTATTTTTAAAATAGTGACAAATAAAGGCAAACAAACCTGAGTCAGTGGCTGGACTTTTTCACCCTCCAGCCCAGCCTGGAGCCCCAGGAGTACAGCCCCTCCCTTCTACACTGCCTCTCCCCCACTTCACTGTCCATTGGAAGATGCAGGTCTGCGGAAGAGTCAGAGCGCTTCAAGTCCTTCCAGCTCAAGCGTTCCTAGGTAGCTGCCCTTGTGGAAACTGTATTTCCTTTATGTTGTGCTTTGAAGCCAGAGGCACCCACAAATGTACTTCCTCTGGACTGCCTGAGAGGATGTGACTCCGGGGGAGGGAGGTAAGGCCATGCCCAAGGCTAGTAGTTCAGCCCCTAACTCCAGTTGCTCTGCACTCCCCCCCACTGACCTCCTCAGCCCCACCCCGACCCTCCACCATCACCCCTCCATTCCACCGGGCAGGGGGAGGGCGACCCACCTGTTCCCTGCTCACAGAGGAGGCAGTACAGCTTTACTGACCGGGGTTGCTCTTTATTGCTGCCTGATCCACAGACTCAGGGCTTAGAGCAACTGAGTTCTGAGGATCCAGGGCCCCCGTGGGTGGGTGCTCTGCCCAGGGCCTCACCAGGGTGCAGGTTGGGTGTTGTGGACAGGCCCCCTTACCCAATATGGAATTGACATCTTTCAAACCTCCTGTCACTTGTCACACCCACAAAGGGAGAGACTACTTGGGGGTTTCCACCCTTGTGGGAATCCATGGCCACCTCGGAATTCTGCACATCACAGTGGCCACTATGACCAGCAACTACTGGGCCCAGCACCCTTCCCAGGAGCACCCCAGCCTTCCCATCCCGTGCTGCTGACAAAGGCAGGCCCGGCTGCGAGCACGGAGGGCCCTGCACACCCCGATGGAGGCCCAGTCAAAACTCTGGGGCAGCACGAGCCTGTCCACCAAATGCCCAAGAGCAGATTTTCTGGAGGGAGGTGGGCTCCGAGTGGGGCAGCACACCTGTGTAGGGTCACAGAGAGGGGCCCCTAGGGGGCAACACTACTCTGAGACCACAGACAACTTCTGGGAGAGAAGTGGCCTCAGGAAAGTACCGGCCAATTCTGAGAAGTCTCAGGGGTGTCAGCTCAGAGGACCCCAAGTAAAGCAGTGGTTCCACTTACCAGGAGGCAGGTGAAAGGCAGGCCTGGTGGAGGGCTCTGAAGTTCAGGTGATGGCGATGGCAGACGCAGAGGGTGAGAGGAAAAGGTGGTGGTCCCCACTGGAAGAGGAGACCACAGATCTTGGAGAGTGGTTTTATGAGGCTGGCAGATCCTGTGCTGGCGTGGTTGGACACACAGAAGTTGAGAAAGCTCAGAGCAAACCAGTCTTTTAACTGGGTTTTGTGCAAAATGACAGCTGGAGACACCTCCTATTTTCACTGTAAATGAAAACTGAGCTGGGACTGAATATTTTAGACATTCTCCAATGGAATAACGCCTCATGGGACCAGGAACCCCAGCACTTGTGCACGAAGCAGCGAGGCTTTGCAGGTGGGATTTGGCAACTGCTGGTGCACATGCACAGACACCCCCAACCTGGCTGGGAGAAACTGCCTTAGGGAAATGACTGAGGGAACCTCACAGCTTTACATCAATATTTAAGTTTAATGTGCAAATAAATAGAAAAGGAAAACTACATTCAAAACAGCTGCAAAGGAAGTACAAGCCCTGGAACAGAAATTCTTCAAAAAACGAGAGGTGCTCCCTAGAAGCATGCTGGGGTGGGGGGGAGGATGGGTTGGAGAGATGGGGACTTTGTGGGTTCTGATCACACCCAGTCCACTTGAGGCACAGACAGGGGGTCCCGAGGGGAAAGGGCAGGATCCTCACAATAATCCCCTTCTTACAAAACAAGGATGCCCGAAGTGCCTGGACTACGCTTGAGGAAACACAGGCAGGAGATCCTGGTGGGACAGACTGGGCCTGGAATCGCCCAGACCTAAGAGTCAAGGTTTCACCAACCTCGAGTCCCACAGGTAACTTCCAGAAATAAGCCTCCACTTCCTGGCTCTGTATCAGGATGAGGGCTGCACAGGCCTTCCCAGGCTCACAGTTGTGGGTCACCTTTCTGATGGGCGAAGGGTCCGACGGAGGTTTCATAGTGCAGGTTGGTGGCAGCGGCACAGCAGCCTTGGATGCCTCTGCAGGAGACTGTCAGCCCCTCAGGCCGCACCTCCCCCAGTGGCAGCTGTGGGACCTGGATGTGAGGGTGGCATGCGGAGTTCCGTGAAAGGGACTTTCACCCCAAGAAGCTGCGGGACCTGGCTGCTGCAAAGTTACAACCACTAAGGGAGTGAAAAGGAATAAATATGTGTGTGCATATACGTTTAAGAATATCCAGGGTCCTCCAGCATGGGGTCCACAAGTTTGGTGGGAACATCTGGTGGAGATCTTGTCCTCATAACCCCAAGTCTGACTGTAGAGTCAACCTAGGGTTTGGCCTTTCTTTATCCAGCGTGGGGACCTCCAGGCAGTTCGGGTGTCCCCAGCCTACTCCACGTCTTGATGTAAAAGTGAAATCCCAACAGTTTGGATGGAAGGACTCTTCTGGCTTTAAAGTGACTGATGACGCCCAGGTCAGCTGGGCCAAGTCAATGCCCAAACTGTCAGATGCAGGTGATATTTCCAGAAGCTCTCAGAACCACTTGGGAAGGACATGCTTTTCAAGCAGGCCCAGCTGAGTTGACTCCTTTCACAATGGGGTCTCTTGAACACTGGCCCCCCCCCACCCCCCCAAAATGAGTGCCCTCGAATGGCTTGTCACTGACTTTTCTGGAAACCGTATGCACAGAGGACCAGTGGCCCTGCCTAAGGATTTGGCACATGTGAAGAAGGGCCGGCCAGGGGCAATCCCTGCTCCGCAGCCCTGTGTTGATCCTCCCACTTACAGTGGGGACAGAGCCCCCCAGTATTCAAGTGCAGGGTTCAGGTTTGGCACATCTGGAAGCTGAGGGGAAGACAGCGTGGGATGGAGGCCAGCATGCCCCTCCTCATCTCTGGAGGCCGCAGCCTGGGCAGCAAGGCTGGGGTTCCTCTCCTCCTGCAGGTTGCTCATGGAGACGCCCTGACAGACACTCAGGCCGAACCTCGAGGTGCTGCAATGGAGTGTCAGGGTGAGGCGGGGCGGCGGCTGTACTGCACACGATAGCGGGTGACTGGCAGGCCATGCACATGCGCCGTCTCGCACAGTGTCTTGCAGGGCAGCATGTCCTCATCCTCCTCGCCCATCAGCCAGTCCTGCACCAAGCTGGCAGCCTCCACTGTCACATTGTGCTCCAGCCAGCGGCCATGCCATTCCTCAAAGTGCCGGTGGTGCCGCAGCAGGACCAGGGGCTGCACCTGCAGGGGGCAGCGAGGGAGGGAGTGAGCACATGCAGGTAACTGGACATCCATGGGCTGGATCTCAGGACCCAGGCACCCACGAATGGCAATGGGCTGGATCTCTGGGGGTAGACATTCCCAGATGACCAAGGACTGGGCAGAGGGGCACCTGTTTGGCGCGGCAGAGGGTCCCACGGCGGTACATGTAGTCCTCAGAGTTCACGATGAACATCATCTTGTGGGAGCTGAGCTTGAAGCGGCAATCCACGTTGCAGGCGCTCTCCACCCCCACGAGCCGCTTCCAGGAGCTCTTGGCCTCCCCCCGTAAGGCCCGCACCTGCTCACACTGCCACCTTCGGAACTTCTTGAGGTTCCTGGAGTGAGGGGAAGATTTGCAGAGCAGGAAATCCTTGAGACTCATAATACCAGGAAGATGTCCAATTTCCCAGATGCTGGGGAAATGCAAACTGGAACCCCAGAAAATTATTACCCAAGCTCAAATGCAGCAAAAACAAAATTTAGTCCTGCCTGGCTGTGGCAATCTGGAGCTCCCACCAACCCGCTCCCTCCAGGAACTTGTGGCCACCTGCATTTTCTTCCTCTGCTTCCGCCAGCAGGAGCCTCCTCCCCTGGGCCTCCCCTTCCTCCAGATCCCCTCCTCCCTGAGACTCCTCCCTGCCTAGGGACCCTCATTAATTCCCATCAATGGGCGTGGGGCCCTTGGGAATGCTCTCCCAGATTGGTCCCACTGGTAAAGTGGTCCCCATTCAAATCTAAACACCCTCTAATGGCCCCCACTGATCATAAAGTCCCAGACCCTGATGAGGTGGTCACCCCTGCCTCTGACTTAATAACTGCCATTTCTGGAAGCTTCTCCCTCTAGGCTCTCACCACCTCCTCTGACTTATACATCTGGGGTCTCAGCTCTCTCGGGCAGAGTGGATTCCCTTGATGACGGTGGACCTCATGATCTTGGGACTGCTCTCAGGAGTAGCTCTCTCACCCCAGACTGTAAGCCTCAGGAGGGCGGGGCCACACTCTGGTACACATCAGGTGTCCACTAAGGGTTCTCAGAGGTCACACTGTCTTTCAGCCTAGCTAAGAACAAGGGACTCCCTGGGTCCACTACGGATCCTCTCACCTCTGCAGGAACACGGGCTTCAGGAGGAAGCCCTCAGTGGGCGAGCTGGACGCACCCTCAGTCCCCACATACTGTTCCACATACCGAGCCAGGTGCTGCAGGGAAACAGGGACAAGAGCGTGAAGACCTGCACCAGGGGTGTGGGCTCTCAGCCAGGACATGAGCTCAGGGATTCAGCCCTACTTCCCTAAAGATTTAGGGAGACGGACTGGAGTCATATTTGAGTGGATAAATCCTGGTTGTGTATTCTTTCTGTATTCATCTTGTGATAAGTTCACATGGGGGTAGGATGGAGTGGGAGCCTCACCTGGAAAGCAGGCAGGGGTGGGGCAGAAACAGCCAATAGGACATGCACAGCAAGTAAGAAAAGGGGAAAAGCAGGTAGGGGCTGGGGTGAGTAACAGCTGGGGCTCACAGGCCACCCAAGTATAACCTGGGCTTGGCTTGTCCAAGGACTGTCATCTGCTTACTATCCTGTTAAAACCGAGGCCCCTCCACATTTGTGGAAACTTCCAGAAGCGGGGCAGGGAGTACAGGCCCTCACTCTCACTTATTCTGGAAAGCACTCCCTGAAGCAGGCCGGTAGCCCTGGTTGCTGCGGATGGCAATGGGGTGAGACCCCCACTGTGAAGGAGGCTTGAGGCTTACAGGCCTGCTTCTAGGGATACAAGGGCACCAAGAGCAAGGTGCAAGCAGCGCAGGCCTGGCGGATTTCTTCCTAGTGCTCAGGGATCAGAGCCCTCTTGAGTTTTAGACATGGGGAGTGCAGATCAGGAGTATAAGTGCTCACAGCAGTGGGGGGTGTGATGGGGGTGTCACAGTAGCAGATGGGAAGTCAGGAGCCAGGGATTTGGGGGAAGGGTAAGGCTGGCTCTCACTGGCCCTCCTGCCGAGGGACACACCCACTGGCTCTTGAGTGGTCATCTACAGCTCCCGCCGCCTCTTGGGTTTCCAAGGAGACCTTTCAGCCTGCATGTGAGGATTCTTTAGGTGGACAACTTGGGTCTGTGCCTGGCCGGCATGTGCCGGGGTGGCCCAGAGTGTGCACGAGGCACAGAACACAGGGCTGGGTCTTACCTGGACCTCCACAGGGTCTTCGGTCTGCGCTTCCTCGGTGTCCAGAAGTTCAATGGTCATGATCACCTGCCCTTTGCGCTGGAGGAACATCACCTGGGGAGCCAGGGGAGGAATAGCCTGAAGCCACTGGCTGGCACAGGACAAGATCAAAGTTCATCAATGACCCGCCTTCGCCAAGTTCCAGGCCCCATCCTTCTTCAAGGGACCCTGCACTGGGCATTCTCTAGGCTGAGGCAGTGTCCTGCAGCCCAAAGAAGCACGTGGTATCAGCTGGCCCACCTCAGGCCCACTTACTGGGCTTGAGTGCAGCACCCTTCTCCTGTAAGGCACTCCCAGTACCCCAGGCCCAGTGGCTAACCCCTTACCTTGAAGCAGTTCTCATCCGCCATGCAGCGCTCAGCCTTCCACTGGTAACTGGTCTCCCTGGCAGCGCGGACACAGCGTGAGGACAGGTTCCCACCTGCAGCCCCTCGTTTCTTCTCGTTCATATAGAGATCTACCACCTTCAGACACACATCATCGCTCACCAGGTGGTGCAGCTGTGGGAGGAGAATTCAGGGTGCCGGAGAGGTACCCCCAGGAGGGGTGAGGCACAAGCCCTGTGACCACCTCCTGTTGGAGCCCCTGCCTCACTCAGGAACAAGCACCAAAGCCAACAGAGGGATGCAGCAGCTGGATGCAAACCAGCTCAGGGCAGAGCAAACTAGACTAGACCAGAGCCTAGGAGCCAGAGCCAAAGAAAGCAGGTTAGACCACACCAGACCAAACTAGACTAGAACGCAAATCCTGCTTGAGCATGAGAACTCACAAAGTACAGGAAAAAAATGTGCAAAAACAGGCACGGTAATTATATCAAAGCGGCACTATTGTAGGTGGTTATTTTTCCCTAAATGTTCAGAAATAAACACAATTCCTTTAATTCCTACAAACATATTTCAAATATTTAGTTTTAGGAAGAAATGAGTAACAAAACAAGTGGGGGTCACAGGGTCAGATGGAACTGGCATGGGGCACCGGCTGTGGGTCAGACAGGTTACTACAGACTCAGGAAGTCAGGCTCTTCCCCACACGGCAATGTGCTGGGTGAACAAGATGACATGTGGACACGTGAGTCTCCTGGTGCCTGACACGCACGAGTTTCCCAATAAACACTGGCTGCTCCTACTGAAAGCAAGCAATGCTCCTTAACAACAACAAGCGAGGCAAAGAGCATGGACCTGGCCCCACGGTATGTGGAGGGGTCCTGTGAGCATCCGGCCCAGGGGATTTCCAGTAGGGCCTGAGGTACTACAGCTGTGGGTTTGGCTCCCTTGCAACACCAGCTACACAACTCCATTTTTAATGTTTATCTTCTTCTTAATTTCATTTTTAACAAGCTCTGTGATATACATTTGTAGAGAGGGGACTTTTTTTTAAGCATTAATTTAAGTGCCTGATCTGATACTGGAGCTGAATCCTGTCCCTGGAGGGAAAAAAAGGCTGTGAAAGACTAGGTGAGGGTGTCAGGAAAAAGGGCAGTGTGGATGGGTGCTCCACAAGACAATGTCTAAAGGGCCACAGAGGGACAGAGGTGCTGACCCCATGAGCCACTGGGGAAATGCAACAAGTCACAATGTGGCCCCACAGTCCCCTTGGTCCAGGAGATAGACCCTGAGGCAAGCACTGACCCTGAGCACTAGACAAGGTGACAAATGCACCAGGAAGCTGAGCTCTAAGGCTAGATGCACCCACTGGTGCCCCCCACCCAGCGTTGCTGTGAAGATGGGCTTGGACAGCTACCAGGAGACAAACTGCATAGCTGTAAGCGCCCAGTGAGGGATCATTCCCCAGATCCTTCCCAGGTAAAGGAATGGAGGAGTCACAGGCATCTCAAAGAGAGGCTTCTCCAAGAATCACAATGCCTGAATGCAGTCAGACATGCCGTGTGCTGCCATTCACACACAGCTGAACACCAGGGAATCTGCCCAGCGGGAGCAACCAGCGTAGCAGCTGCCCATAGGCAGCGAGCAAGGGGGGATTCTCTGTGAAAACCAACCAAGCTGCATTTTAAGGACTTGGACACTTCTCTATGTGAACTTTACCTCAATAAAATGCTTTTAAAATCTGGAAGGAAATGCCTGAAATAATTCTAGATTCTAAAATACTTCAAATGACTGGATTTGGATGGGAAAGTAATGCCATTATTCTTTCAGCATCTTCATTTCCGCCTTAAAGTGAATAGCCTTACTTGATAATCAGGAAATGAATCAAGCTAAACAACAACTCCAGTGGGAACCCAGCAGGACCTATGTTCCAAACCTTCGGGACTTTGCAGTTTATGTTTATGTGACCTGTTTCCTCTTGCTGACGTTTAGCTGTGGGCAATTCTTCTGCTACTATAAACAACACTGATAAACATCACTGATATTTCCCCCCAGGAGATGTGGGCTAGGGTTATTCACAATGTCGTGAATTACCCTCAATAAAGTTTATCCACAGGGGACTCAAACAACTCCTTGTATGTCCACAGCGCTCTGCTCACATCACCAAAAGGTGGCAACAATCCAAGTGTCCAGTAATGGGTATCCAATGAATAAAATGTGATATATTCAGTCATGAGAGACGATGACATTTCAATCAAGGACGATGTATGATGAGGGCCTTATAGCTAGTCTAGGAGTACAGTAGGCCGTACTACTCAGGTCTGTGTAATTACACTCCGATGTTCGCACAGCAATAAAATCATCTGACAACACTTTTCACAGAATGCATCCCTGTTGGTAAGCAACACATGACTATACACGCAATGGAATATTACTCAGTCATAAAAAGGAATGCTACACAAACACACACACACTCTCTCTCTCTCTCTCTCTCTCTCTGATATGAATGAATCTTGAAAACATGATGCTGAGTAAGAGACCAGACACAAAAGGCCACATAGTGTGTGATCCATTCTTATGAAAGGCCCAGAACAAGTAAATTCAGGCAGAAAGCAGATGGGTGGCTGTCAGAGGTAGAGGGATGGGGAGTCACTACTCATGGGATGGGATCTCCCTTTGAGATGATGGAATATTCTGGATCTAACTAGAGGTGACTGTACAAAATTGTGAATGCACTAAAGGCCATGACTTGTTCACTTTTAAAATAGTGAATTCTACATTATGTGATTCTACCTCAATTGAAAAAAAAAAAAAGGAACTTGTAATCATGGGGTCACAAGTACAGCAGGCAGTGATAGACATGTGGGTCTTCAAAAGTGGAGGAGGGTGGGGTACCCAGTGTCTTAGGCTTTTTACCTGCCGGGCGATGCTCTGCACCAGCTTGTCCATGGTGAAGCCCACGTAGGCATGGATGGTGAACATCTCTCGCAGAGTGTCCTCATACTGTGTGGGGTCAATCCCGCCCTCCAGCAGGCTCCGCACCATGTCCAGGAAGGCCGGGTAGTACTCCTCCAGCTCCACCTCACCTGGGGAGGCAGGCACAGTCGCCAGGGTCACAGGCACAGACAAGCCACCAACATAGCTGCCACGTTTCTGCCTCCTGCCACCAGGCTTCCTAACATGGCCCCAATCCATGGGCGGTGGTCCCGAAGGCAGGCTCAGGAGGAAGCTACCCAGAGCCTCATACCCAGGAGGTAGGACAGAGGGCGCCCTGGTCCTGCATAGCATGCCACCATAGTGGGGGCCAGGAAGGTATCCATGAGTATTTTTGCTACTTCCCACTTGAAATGTCTCATCTAAGATGACAATTATTTCAAAATGAAGTCAGTAAAAACACAACTGACTTCTCTGATCATAGCCTGGGAACCCAAATCCTTGGGGAGCTTGGTCATAGCTACCTGCCCCCCTCCAGGTCCTTACCCAGGCTCACTGACTGCTTTAGCCTGCCCCCTCCCAACTTTCCCCTGCGCTCACTGGGCTGCTTCAGCCGCAGCTCCATGGCGGGGTCGCTGCCTTTCTCACGGCGGCCCTCACACAGCAGCTTCTCACGCTCCTTCTCGGCACGGTACTCCAGAAGCTGCTTCTGTGCCTGACGGTAGATCTTCAGGAGCCTGGAACACAGGGTCTGGTGCAGGCGCAAGAAGAAGTACCAGTTGTTGTTGGCGAAGAAGAGGCTGTAGACATCATCCAGCGGTTTATGTGGTGGTGGTGGTGGCTGTTCAGCAGCTGGGGCCTCCCCTGGAGCTCCTTTCTCCTCCGGGGAGCTGCTCTGCTGCTCAGGTGCCGGTTTCTTCCGGTCACCAAGGTCTGCGTTCTGCCCCTGAGGGCTGCCCCGGCCTTCATCGGCAGAGTCCTCTGAGGCACCCAGGTCCAGCTGCTGTGAGAAGAAGAGGCTGGGCAGGAACTGATGCAGAAGCTGGTGGATGGGTCCTTGGTCCTCCTTCTGGATGGCTGGCTGCCGCTTCACGTAGTAGCTGATGAGGGCGGCTGCATCTTCCAGGATCTGCCTGTCTTCATACACAAAGATGAGGTGCGGCTCACTGGATGGGGCACTGCGGCCCTCTGAGTGCTGTTCCTGGTGCTGGGGAAGAGGTAGCATTATGGAGGAGCTCCAAGGTAGGAGCCTGCGGCATCTGTTGGCATCACACTCTGATCTGGGACCAGCTGTACCAACCTCCCATTACCCATGCACCTGGAGGCCTGAGAGCCTGGCCTGGCGTCAGCTCTTTGGTCCAGGCCCTGGGAACCTGTACGCCCCAATGCTAGCAGGAGGGCATGGCTGGAGGGTGTATGTGGTGCCACAGGGCCTGGAGACCTGGTTTCCTGTGACCTTGGCAAGCAGCCTCCCCTCGGGCCCCAGCTTCTTCAATGCTAAAATGAGGACAACTGCACAATAAGATCTGGAGCCAGAGCTGGATGTTTCTGCTGAGGGTTTGAACAGTGCCTGGTCTTAGGCAGAGAAAGGAAAGCTGCTTTAGGAAGGGCCTGTATGTATGTGTGGGGGGGAGAGGAGGGGAGCTAAGAACCCTTGACGACAATGACAGAGCTGCTGCCACTTTCCATTCATAGATGGTCACAGAAACATCTGTCCTCACACCTATAGCAGTCCTGATACGGTGACGCTGGGGAAACAGGCAGAGTCACCTACAGGACGGGCCACGGAGGCCCTGGGGTGTGCATGAGTACGTGCATGTGTGTGTGAGTGTGTGTGGGGGGGGTGTCTTTGGCGCCCCTGCTGATAATAACAGGGTGCTACCATCCTCCATCCTTTCTCCAGATTGGCCAGAGGCTGAGGTCACGGGAATGTTGCATTCATGCTTGTGCAGCCCTGGCAGGGCAATGCTGGGGAGACAGGCACAGGGCATGGCAACCCACCCAAGGCCTGCTCAGACCTGCCCAAGGAGGCCTCACCTCATCATAGACACTCTCGATCTCATTGAGCAAGCTTTTGGAGCGAAGGGCCTTGGTGTCATTCTGCTTGAAATTCACGGCCTGGTGGTCCAGGGACTTGAGGTATGCCTTTTCATACTGCTCCCGCCAGATCTTGTTGAAGCCCTGCTGCGCCTCCCGCCACTCCTCCTCCTTGGCTTTCAGCCTGCAGGGGGCAGAGGGGCTCAGCCCGGGACAGCCTGGGGGTAGCCCAGGGGGACAGCCTGAGTTACCCCTCCCAGGGCCGACCTGCCTTCCACCCAGAGCCCTGGCCCAGTGCATTCCAACTCAGGAGTAGACAGGCCTGCCTGTGCAGTGGGTTCCGTGATGAATAAAGCAGGCAGGGAGGGAATGAGGCCCACTGAGGCTGGTTTTATGGTTTCCACATAAAACATTGCCCTCAAATGTCTTCCCTGCCCTGGTCAGGACCTGACACACGCCATGTGGTTGTTAAATAGACCATGGGGCACCCTTGCTGAACTGTGAGTTCCACGAAGGCAGGGCAGTGCTGGCTTTGCTCAGTCTGCCACCCTAGGGCCAAGCACAGCACCAGCAGAGGCAGCTACTTTATCAATAATAACGCAGGGAGGTCTCTGAGACATGCTATCAAATAACAGGCGCACCATGGTATAGAGGGTACTGCTGTGTTTTGAAATTCACAGATATTTGCATGTGATTATGCTCAAGGACAGTCAGCCTTTACTGTGCTTCCCTCACGGGAGTGCACAGGGAATGAAGAAGACTGGAATATAGTGCCAGCCCAGGCCCTGGGGCCCCTCGAAGTTATGCCTGTGACAACAGCACTAATGAGCCCCTGGGGCCCAAGCAGGCAGAGGGCCAGGAGCAGAGGGCACCTTTTCAGGACGACAGGCACAGCAGTGACGGGGTTCTTCTTGAGGCTTTCAATGATCTCTGGTGCTTTGTCGCCATAGATGCGGTGAATGGCACGGCGCTGGATCACCTCTGACGTGCCACCCAGACAGTCATCCAGTCGAAACTTCTCTTGGTCCTCAGGCGCCATCCGCGACAACTTCTTCTGCACGCTCTCCAGCACCCGGATGGTGGCCAGGTTGGTCTCCAGGACAACATCTAACTATGAAAGGAAGGCAGGAAAGGATCGGCCACAGAGGTTGAGGGGGTGGGGGACAGGGGCTCAGGGTAAAGGCTGCAACTGTAATCTACAGTGATCTGAGTAAAAATTCTAACCAAAAAAGTCAACTTCAGTTAGCCTAATATTAATCAAACTAATTAAGTTCAAAAAAAATATTTTTCTTAAATACAAAAAGAAAAAAGCACCATCACTGAGTCAGCCCACAGGTCAGTAAGGTAAACAGGCAAGCTTTTGGAAGTTGCCCCCTGCTGGAAGGAGCTGGAATCCCCAACACTCAAAGGGAGCCGAGGGCAGTAAAGAGACTAAGGATCCATTCCAAGACAGGGAGACAGGGAAAGAGAGCAGGAAGGAAAGGTAAGTACCTAGAAACTCCATCCTGGGTGGGGATCTACAGCACCAGTACATGTACCTCAAATCGTTCGTCCTCACAGCGGTGTAGCTGCTCCTCATAGGGTGTCTTCTTGGAGCTGACGAAGGTGGAGTCCTCTGACCAGGATGGGAAGGAGACCCAGGTGTCATTCAGCACCTGCACCAAGAACAAAACTGTGAGCGGCAAGGCAAAGCCCAGAGGCCTGAGCTGTGTGCTGCGTTGTCCAGGGTAGAAGACACGAGGATGGGAATGGCATCTTTATTTTACAAGAAATCACTTTATAATGCATGTAGTAAAATTAATTTTAAAGAGGTTTTAGGAGAAAACATGACTTTGGGGATGTGAACAAATTATACTATCAGGAGTCAGCAAACTTTATAAAGGGCCAGGTGGTAAATATGTCAGGTACTCAGACATTTAGTTTTGTCACATTCCAGCACCACCCATCATTCAACACTTGGGGGAGACACTCAGCCAGCAAGGAATGTTAATTTTGATGGGGTGGGGGTATGTGCCACTAAATCCATGTGAGCCCCAGGGGGCAATACCTCTTTGCAGATGGCTGTCCTTCCACTGCACTTGGGCTGCTGGTAGGTTTTGGGGAGCGCCCGGTAGCTGGATCCAATGCGCTTGCACGATGCGTAGTCAATTTCCCGGCTTATTCCATCCCCGGATCGATCACTCATGGGTGGGGCAAATGATAGCTCTTTCACCCCCAGGAAGGACTTGAACTGTGCAAAGAGTTCTGGAAATTTCCTTCAGAAACAAAGACAAATAGTGAGTCGGTATCCTGGGGTCCTCTAGGAGTAACCCAAGATTTTAGAATGGCTGCATTAAAAGTCTGCCTGTGGTTGAAGATGGTCAGAGTTCAATGTCAGGGAGGAGGGCTGAGAGGTGGACCAAACCATATGTCACATGAGTAAACCACTACAAGTCTTCACATACATGTGAATCTGCCTCCGGCCCCTCTGTTACCATCCAGGCCTAGCCACTCACAGGAGGGCATGAAATATGCTGGATAAGATGACCTCAACTGGCAGAGCTGGGGGTCAGCTGTGCTCCTTGGAGGAGAGGGCTGAGCATGAGGCTGGGGTGGGTGTCCACCCACCTGCCTTTATAAATAAATTTTTATCGGCATAATCATGTCTATTCACTTAGTATCATCTGTGGCTACTGGTGCAGGATGAGGACAGAGTTGAGTAATCGCAATCCTTGGCCCTTGACAGTGTGTCACCTCTGCCCCAGAACCTTCTGCCCTGAAGGAGACTTTTCCAGGGAAACCCTCTGTGGACATATATTCATGAGCCATAACAAAACGTTTATGCAGGTCTGGGGGGGTGATTTTAATGCAAGTGACCTACAGCCAGGCAGATTCCCCTTGTTAAACTATATCCACTACCTGTGCTGCTCCCTGCAGCCCCGTCAAGAAGGCCATCTACTAAGTTCCAACTGAAAGGATATAAAGATGCTGTACCAACTCCGCTTACTCCAGGAAAACCATACCAAACAAAACGTGGGGACAGAAGACAGAAATGGTATTGGTGCAGAGGATGCCTGAGGCTATAGCAGGGCATCATGAACATTGTAGGGGGCACTTACCCCAACACATTCACCAGCCCTGATGACCTTCCTTGGCCAAGTGGCAGCTGTCTGGGCAAACCCAGACCAGAGTTCTCACATGCAAACAGGCTAGAAGAGGCTGGCTCTGCCATAGGAAGGGCAAGGGTGTGGTCACTCCCACATCAGCACTTTTGGGGGTAGAAGTATGATTGGGAAGGTGTGGCCCGACCCCAGGAGCTAAGGGTCTGTTTGTGACCTGAGGGGTGGGTACCGGGGAAGTATCACCTAACAATTCATCAAGCCATTCTTCTGTAGAGGATTTTTGCATCTGTTTTTATTTTACATTAAAAAAAAAAAGTTAAAATTCTATAATGTATAGAAAGGGGCTCAGCACCTTCCCTCAGATGCTTTTAGGGTTAAAGAGGACACTGCAAAAAACCAACTCTGTGGGTAGGATTTTGATTCTCACTTTACAATAGGGAAACTGGGGCTCAGACCAGCTAAGAAACTCAGGATGGCAGGGCAGGGGAGTGGAAAGTGACCCTGGGGCCTTACTAACCTGCTACTAGAGCACACTCTGCATCCACCATGCATTATCAGTGCATCTCCCAGGACCATCTCCACCCTACCGTGGCTACACCCCGGACCCTGACCCCCTGTCAGGGCTCTCTGAGCAGCAGGGGTGCCAAGCACTCTTCCTGCTTCCTTGCATTTCTGATCATTACAATTGCAGAAAGCATACTCAAGTGAGTCTCTAGGGAATCAAACTGGGTGAAAAGAACTGATCCCCAAAAGCCACACACTTTATGACTGTGTTTATGTGACACTTTTGTTACTAAGTTTGAGAGACAGAGCACAGATCAATGGTTGCTGGGTTATGTGGTGGGGAGCCAGCCAGCATCTCGACTATGCTAGGGGACACACAACCTTACAGAGGAGTGAGGAGTACAGACACACATGGACACACAGGCACACATGCGAGGTTTCCTGGCCTCTGTTCTTTATATAAGTACAGATGAATCTATATGCATGTCTCGAGCCATTTCCATTCAACAACAGAGTCATTTTTCAAAACTAATGCCCAACAGGAGGGGGGACAGAGTTTAAAGACCCCTAAATGGGGAGCAAGAGAGGGTTACTCACCCCAGAAATGGGCTGACGAGCTGCAGCAGCTCAGAGCCAGACACGAGCTCCCGGTTGAAGAGTGCGATGCAGCGGAGGAAGTTCTCATAGACCTCCTGGCTCTTCAGCACCCTGCGTACCTGTGGGGATGGCAAGTCAGGAGGCCTCGAGGCCCGACCCCTGGTGCCTGCAGAGTCACCTCACTGGTTCTTGCCACTGGGCCTGGGTGGGAGCCCCGGGACTGTGCCTGCATTGGTGTGGCTAGTGTGTACTCAAACCCGGCTAACTTGCAGCTGCTACACACTCCACCTGCTCGACAACAACTATACTGCCTGTGGCTGTGAGAGCTGGGGGCCAGTCCCTCCTTATAGACCCTAAATGCTCTCGCACCCCCCTCTTCCCTTCCAGAGTCCCCTACTGCAGACCTGAGCCGGGAAGGTCAGCCCAGTTGGGGTGGTTGGCGGCACCGGCAGAGTGCGCACCTTATCAAAGAAGGAGAACTCCTGCAGGGTCCCGTACTTGCCCACAGTGGCGATGGACAGGTCTTTGGTGCCACGGAGTTTCATTTTCTTCTGCAGAAAGAAATTATATATGGTTGATGCTCTGTGCACCCCAGGGCTCCTCTGTCCATCTCTGTCAGAGCCACATCATCATTGGCACCAAAACTGCTATGAGGTGCGAGGTTAGTTCTTCCCAGGACCCCTGTGCATGAACCTCTCAGGACTGCCCAGCTTGGCCTCTATTACCTGGTACAGGGTGAAGGTCACAAGACCTCCCCACCCACAATCTGGGATTTAAATCAGCAGTTTAGGATTTTGATAATAGGCAGGGGCACTATGAAGTCAAAACAGCCAGGAAGAGGTACCCTAAGGTAGAGTATCAGAAACTTCTCCCCTGCCTGCGTTCCCCTGTGGGCTGTGATGGTGATGGGAAAGGGCCTGAATGGGGACAGCACAGGAAGGACTGGGTTTTAAGTCTCTGTGAAGCCTTTTGTCTCTAAGCTGGACTTGGACCTGAACTTGGCCACATTCCTGAGGAATGAAGAAAGCTACTATATAGTCCAAATCATCTTCAAAGTGCCTACAGAACAATGAGAATGTGTCACAAGGTGACAGAAGTCAGCTTCCAGGGCCCACTGGTCAAAGAAGAAGAGTTTGGCATCAAGATAAACCGACAGTCATGGATTATAAGCTGGAGTCCAGACTGACAGAAAAAACTATCTAAGTGGAGATGGCGAGAATCATCTTCCACAAGGTAGAAAGCTGATTAGTAACTGCATAAAAAATGACGGAATTAGGGTAGTGAGTGGAACAGGAGCTGGATCTCAGTCCTCCCTCCCCTCAGTAGGGTGTCTTGGACAGTGACTGACCCGCACAACTGTGCATGCGATTCCTCACAGTGAAGGTGAGAAAAGGAGAGACTGAGCACACAATCCATCTCCACAGGAGGGAGCACTCCTTCTCATGATGCTCTCAGGAGCCAGGGCATCTGTGAATGACCACCTTAGTGGTGGGCAACTTCCCAAGGTGAATTTCAAGACAGATCAGGGTTCACAACTGGTCCTGGCACTCAAGGCCTTTGCACTTGCTCCTCAGGTCACCTACAGAGAAGGCCAGGCTGTTGGGAGACCCCACACGGGAACGGACAGCTTTGCGCACAGTCAAGGGTTACCTTGGCAGGTGCAGACACAGGGCGCAGGAGAGAGGGTCGGGAGCGCTTTTTGCTGTGTTCCAGATTTTTCTCGTGTTCACTCTTCTGGACACTGTTCATTTCGCATGGCCCATTTCCTGTGAACTGAGGATACACACAGGAGGTGAATAGCACTGGAAAACACCCAGGCTGCGGTGCTGATCTCCAGGTATGATTACACACAGGACTGCTCTGATCAGCCCAGGGTCCCAGCACACTGCCTTCCAGGGACCAGAGGTCATGCCTGCATGCAAGGGGACTGTCCCCAGGGTGCCCCTATCCAATGCAGGACAGACCAAGTACCCAGATCATGATGGGGTAGCACCATAAGGCTGGGAGAGGGCTCTTGGAAGGTCCCTGTGGATGAAGGTCCAGATGGAGAGAGGGCGGGCTGGGGGCAGGGAGAGACACCAGAGTTGGGCCCTTGTTTAGGGGTCACCCAGCAGGCACTGACAACAGGGGTCTGACTGCATTTTCAAAAGCACCACAGAAAAGAAAGGCATTTCAGGCAGGAGGACTAGCATACACATTGCTCTGATACAAAGAGGATGTCATGGGGAAGTTGGGAGGGGTGGAAGGCCTTGGGGGTACTCTTTCAGCCAAGCCTTTTTGTTCCTTTTTGTTCCTTTTTGTAAAAGAGAAATGGCATTTTTGGGGCAATCACTAGGTGGGGTTTTATTTCCTCAGGCTTGAAGCCAGCCTAGCCATGAGGTTAGGGACACTCATCCCAAGCAGGGTATCTACAGCAATATTTACAAAGAATGGTTCTGGAAGAATCTATTCAGGCTTTGCATTTCTCTGAATGCACCCTAAAGCCAGAACGGGCAGGGGAAAGGCAGATAGACTGTAACTTTTCTGCAAGACATGGGTGAGGCGCCACACGATGTTCTGAACAATCCCCATAACCCAACCATGCTTCCTGTCCCCACCACAGGAGCTGGTGCAGAAATACAACGGCAGGCATATTGTTGGTCCCAAGTGTGGGCAATTGAAATAGGCCTAGTGTATCCAAAGCAGCCAGCAACTCTCAGATGAGCAGGTGTCTCTGAGTCATGTACCTGATCTAGTGTTATGTGAAAAGGGAAAAAAAAAAAAAAAGCAAGCAAAAACAAGTCCTGGGCCAGAACAAACAGCATGTCATTTTTTTTTTTTAAAAGATAAATGTGTTTGCACATGCAGAGGAAAATTTCTGGAAAGATACACAAAAGATACTTAAGAGTGCTTACCTGAGGAATGTAACTGGGAAACTGAGCACGAGAGGAAGTTTACTTTTCATACTTGATACCCTTACTAATGCTTGATTTTTTCCCCCAGGAGTATGCATGCATTGCTCCTGCAATAAAGGTCTATCATTTAACCACAGGCAAAAATCTGTCTCTTAGAGGGTTATACTTAATTGGAGAACAGTTGTCCAAAGACTCAAAGCTACTTCAAGAATTTTAAGTGGAAAGATTCTCAACTGGCATTTCTTTTTTCTAGTTCCTAGAACAGGTGCACATGCTATTTCCTGCAAGAGACACGTAGGGGTCGCTATGACATGAGCAGAGTGGGGGGACTGTGGACCTCAAAGGAAAACCACTGCCTGTCTAGTCACACCCCAGACAGAGAGATCACTTATTTTCCCCTAAGAGTTAGACAGTTCTTACTTTTTTAGTTAAATGTCCCAATTTGTAAACATGTGCGCTACATGGACCCCCGAAGACCTGGGGGCCAGCATATTCAAAGTGCTTAGCTTTTTGTAAATGATCACGTCTATTGGCACACAGTCATGTCCATTCATTGGTGTCTGGTTCAAGACTGCTTTAACCTGCTGGCCCACACAGCCGAAAATAGTTGCTGTCTGGCCCCTTACCGAAGAAATTTATTGACCCCCTGGATCTAGGTCAAATGGCTGACTTTAATTAGTATAATATCAAGTTTCACTTTTGTTTCCTGCAGTTTTGACAGAAATTCAAAGTTTAATATAAAGGATCATTTTAAATAAGAATTATGTATAGGGTTTTTAATTCTAAAGACTGAGTTAATTTTTTAAAATGTACAAGATAACCTTGGTTACCTAAAATACACTTAAAAACATTGCTGACTTGTTAACTGCCACTGCCAGACAGTTTTCTGTGGAAAAAGGCTTACCTTTCAAGGGAAGCTTTATAAGTATCTGTAGATGCTGACTCGTGCCCACCAGGGGGAGCTTCCAATGCAGACAATACACTACTCCCCCCTCTCCTCCCCCGCTCCGGCCAAATACTAAAACCAGGGGACTAAGACTGCCCAGACCATAATACTGCACAGTTCAGGCAGGCACCATGGACTGTCAGGTTTACCAGTTATTGAGTGTCTCTGTGTGGTGCCCTGTCCTCAGAGAGGGCTCCCACTTTCCTGACTCTGTGTGGAGGTGTTCACAGCCAGCAAAGGCTGGACATTGCACGCAACCCCGGGCTCTCCCCGCCAGGCCAGGCACTTCGCTAAGGTATCCTCTGACCAACCTGGGGGAAACACTTTCATTACTACTTTGTAGATGAGGAGGCTAAAATACCTGCCAGGTTCCCACAGTGAAAAGGCAACAAAGCCAGACATAACCAGCTAGGCTACCAAGAGCCCTTGTTCCAGAAGCTGTACCAACCACTTCCTGTTAAGGCCAGTGGCTCTTGAGCCTCCTGGGGGTGTGGACACTGTGCTATCATGGCACCTGAACCCTGCCAGGGCAACAAAGGCTGGTCCAGGACCTGGCCAGGTCTTCCAGCCTTTCACTCCTGAGGCCGTGGTCCCCTTGGACCACTCAGCTCCTATAGTGATGACTGCGAAGGCCAGCTCCCTGCAGGGTTGGAGTTCAGGAGAAGGGTTGCTAACACTGAGGTCAAAACTGACATGCAAGACCAGATCCAAGAGGATGGACCCAGAGATGATCAATCTAGTACATGAAGGGGCAAGCCGGAGCTTCACAGTAAGACAAAGAAGCCTGAGCATCACAATCTAAGACTGCCTCACAAGAAGGGAGCAAATGGGAAGCAGGCAGTGAGACCCCTGCTCCCTATGGCCATGTGGGCCGTGGAACTAAAGTTAGGAGTTTTTGGCAAGCAGGACTATGTAGAGAGGAGGAAGGCAGAGTGATAACTAGACCACAAAGAACAAGTCTGGGAAAAGGGAGAAAAGAATCAAGGAGGGGGGCATCCTTGGTGGCCTAGGGGTTGAGTCTCAGCATTACCACATATGGTGCCGCAGACCTCTCCTCTCTCACCCACTGCTCCCCTCAGCAGTGTATTTCAGTAAATCCACCTGTTCTGCTCCTCACTGTCTCTGGTGAATCCTCTCACTCCCTGCACCTCTGGCCTACACCCTAGTTCATCTACACCAAAAAAAAAAAAAAAAAAAAAGAATTAAGGTGGGTTCTGAACTTCAGAGACATGGAGGCAGACAGAGGACATCAGGGTGGGGTCTTGAATAGGTGGGC
This sequence comes from Scalopus aquaticus, assembly GCA_004024925.1. Lineage (NCBI taxonomy): Eukaryota > Metazoa > Chordata > Mammalia > Eulipotyphla > Talpidae > Scalopus > Scalopus aquaticus. The sequence goes on from PVIJ01003571.1 coordinate 53,905, forward strand.
TAGGCTGAGAGGCCCAGCATCCTGTCCCCAGAGGCATTCCAGATCAGGGTTTCATGAAATCCTCCTGGTACTACTTGAGGGCATCCAACGGGCCTGGGAACACAAAGGGAGGCTTTGCCCTCACAGGTGGACACTCTAGGGGATGTTATTGTTGGCAGTATGGAATGACATGCTTGATTTCCTGCAAAACTGCAGTTACTCTTTTGAAGCTCCGTGCACACGCCAGGTCTGTGGGAAGCACCGTGAGGACAGCAGCTAGTGGATTCCCTACCTGAACAGGAGGGGCAGTGATTCCCCAGGCAAGAGAGCAGGAAATGAGGTCCAGGAGGTGAGTAACTGGCTCACGCCCACACACAGCACACAAAGAAGCCAAGTGAATGCCAGAACCCAGGTTGTACTCACAGGGGGCTCTGACCACCCCTGGGGACACCCAAGCCACCAGGCAGGTCAGAAGGATGGGCTACAGCTCCAAGACTTGATGTCTGCCCCAGAGATGACACAGAGCTTCTCTGACTTTGAGTTGGAAAGTGCTTCTGGGAGAAATCCTGGCTAAGGGTCATCACTCTGTCCTGCAGACGCGGGGATGCACTGTGAGCTGCCTGACTTGACCAAGAGTCTTGACAGGTCCAAACTCAGACTCCTTTCACTCCCCCACCCCCCAGTCCAGTCCTCCAAGACCTGCTGCCCTCAGACCTGTCCCCCTAAGGCATCTCGATACAGAAGTGGAACCTGGGAGAGGTAGTGGGATGCATGGTGGTTGGGGGTTCTCACGTGCTCACACCCCAGTGATCATCAGGGGCTGAGAAGAAGGCGGCAAAAAAGAGGAATGAAACCTTCACCAAGCTGGGACTACAAGAGCCACTCCTCAACCGGATAAATGATGTCTATGAAAACCCACAGCTCACATCACACGCAAGATGGAAAATGGAAGACTTTTTCTGTAAGGTCAGGAACAAGATGAGAATGTCTGCACTCACCATTTCTATTCAATACTGGACTAAAAGTCCTAACCAGAGAAATTAGGAAAGAAAAAGAAATGAAAGACATCCAAACTGGAAAGGACAAAGGAAAACTACCTCTATTAGCAGGTGGCCTGATATATAGGAAATCCTAACAAATCCCCAAAAATCATTAGTTAATAAATAGACTCAGCAAAGCTAACACACAAAGTTCTCCAGTGTTTCTATAAACTAATGACAAACAATTCAAAACTGAATCAAGAAACCAACCATATTCACAAATAAAAATAACAAAAAAAAAGTTGTTCAGTATATAGATCTTTATGTTGGTGATTTTTATATTCTTTGGATACAGTTGAATGCCTGGGTCATTTGGCATTTTCATTTTTGGCTTTTATAAAATAAACCTAGAGTGTTCCCCATGAGGGGAAAAAAAAAAAGAAACCAATCACATTTAAAGTAGGATCAAAAAGAATAAAACACTTGAGAATAAATTTTACCATGGCGATTAAAGATGTGTACACTGAAAACTACAAAATACAGCTGAATGAAATTAAGAAAACACAAATAACTAAAAGGATGTCTTGTGTTCATGTACTGGAAGACAACATTGTAAAGATCTTCAGTGGGGTTATGTCCTAATAAATCCTCATTGAATCCTATAAACCAAAAAGAATTGACCTGAACCTGTCTCTCACTGCCACTGTCCAGTACCACAAGAATACTACCGTGGCTTATACTGAATGCATATTGTTTTCACAGCTCTGTAAAGTGGAAAAATCATTAAGTTGGACCATTATTAAGACTGGGACAATCTGTATTCCCCAAAGTAATCAAAATTCAATATAATCCTTATCAAAATCCACTACCCTTTAAGAAATGGAAAAGCTGGTCTTCAAATTCATAAAACTGCATGGGGCCCTGAATGACCAAAACAGCCTTGAAAAAGAACAAATTTCAAAGACTCACTTCTGATTTTGAAGTTACTGTAAAGTTACCACTATCCAAACATTTTACATAGTATGCAGACAAGACACGAAAATCAATGGATTAGAACTGAGTGAGACACAAACCAATATAACTATGGTCAATTGATTTCCAACAAGGTAACAAGATGATTCAACAGGAATAATACATTTTCTTAAACAAATGGTGCTGGGACAACTGGGTCTCCATGTGCAAAAGAATGAAGCTGGACAGCTCATACCACCTACAAAAGTTGACTCAAAACACACCAAAGACCCAAATTTAAGACCTAAATTATTAAACTATTAGAAAAAAACATAGGAGGACTTTCATAACCTCAGATCTGGCAATGGAGTCTTAGATTTGACACTAAAAGAATGAGCAACAAAAGAAAAAAAATAAACTGGACTTGACCAAAATTAAAAACTTATGTGCATTAAAGAATGTAAGAATGAAATGACAATCTGAAGAATGGAGGAATATATTTGATAAAGGTGTAGTGTCCAGAATAATTAAAGGACTCTTATGACTCAACAACAAAAAAACAAACTGAAAAACAGGCAAAGAACTGAAATAAACATTTCTCCAAAGAAAATGTAAAAGCACACAAAACAATAAGCAACAAGCACATGAAAAAATGCTCGACATAGTAAGTCATCAGGAAAATGCAAATCAAAATCACAATGAGACCACTTCACACCCATCAGAATGGCTGGACTTAAAAAAACAGAAAAGTATTAGTGAGGATGCAGAGAAAATGAAACGCTAGAACATGACTAGTGAGAGTGTAAAATGGTACAACCACTGTGGAAAACATGCTGGCAGTTCCTCAAGAAAGTTAAACATAGAGTTTCTATATGACCCAGTAATTCCACTCCTAGGTACAGATTCCAAAGAATTGAAAACAAGGTGTTTAAACAATCCTTTACACAGAAGTTCACAGCAGCACTATTCACAGTACCCCAAAAGTAGAAATGACCAAAATGTCCATAAATGGACAAATGAATGACCATATTGTGATCCAGCCACACAGCGGAATATTACTCAAGCATAAAAAAGGCTGAAGTCCTGAGGCAACAGGTAAAAGATAACACTGTCTACCCACACCAGAATATTATCAGACACAAAAAGGACTGAAGCCCTGACACATACCATGTAGTTGAACCTTGAAAACATGATGTCAAGTGAGAGAAGTGAGACACAAAAGGCCACACAGTATGAGATCCATTTATAGGAAATGCCCAGAATAGGCAAATCCATAGGCAGAAAGCAGAAGAGTGGTTCCATAGGGGCTGCAGGAGGGGCATAAGGTATGGCTGCTAACGGGGATAGAGTCTTTATTTGGGGTATGGAATGGTCAGGAACTAGACAGAGGTGGTGGTTACATATCACTATAGCTGTACTGAATGTCACTGAATTGTTCACTTTAAAATGGTGAATTTTATGTAAGTTTTACTTCAATTTAAAAAAAAGGTCATAGAAAAAGAAAAACAGACAATGAAAGGAATGCTGAGGCCACAGCAGGGAGAAAGGCTGATGGTGTAGCCTGAGTGCCCTCCATCCCAGGACCCTCCTCCGCTCTCTGCTCCCTACCCAACTAACTGTCAAGCCTCAGTGCCCCTTACTAGATCCCTACAGAGGAGGAGGTCAAGCGCCTGAGCCCACGTGGACTTCCCACAGGGTCCTGTTGGAGGTAGGATCTCCACGGGGGGAATGCTCTCCACCTCCCAAACCTTCCTGGCACCCAGCACTGTCTGTACAGAGCAGTCCTTTGGAGGCTCTGACAGGATATTACACCATGTGGCTTTTGGGGATCCCACAGCAACCTGAGGAGCAGACAAACCTGGTTTGGCCCTGGGGGCGGCCCTGAGGCACAGGATTCCCTGGCCAAGTGGAGGCTCTGTACTCACCAAGGACCGCTTGGCTTCAGGCAGGAACTGTCCAAACTCGGAAAGCAGGTCCTCCTGACCCCGGAAGAGGTTGGCGACCTCAGTGAATACCTCCTCTTCAGACATGCCTCGGAAGGGCCGGCCCTTCGTGCTTAGCTGCTCCTTCTGCCAATTTTCCAAAAAGGGAAAAGGAATGGTTAGCCAAGGAACAAGACATTCAGCCCAGTTGTGACATTCAGCATGTCCCTGTGGAGGAGATAGGACAACTCAGGAAGGCGAATCAAATGGTAGAGACCACAACAGCCACTGGGAGAGAAGGGCCTAGCCAGTTGGCCTGCTGTCAATGTGGGCCCCAAGCTAGGCCTCCTTTCTCTGAACAGCTCTGTGTGGTGACCTCTCAATCCCATCTTAGCCTGAGCACCTGCCGTGGATGACCTGTGTAAGGTATGTGAAGCAGACATGGACAGGTCCTAGCCGTTGTGTTCTAGAGCAGAAGCTGGTGAACTGCAAGGTCAGCAGTGATTCAATAGCCCACCTGAGGGCAAAGGGAGCAGAGAGTTAGCTATGCGGCCTTGAAGGAGAAAAGGCTGAAGAGGAAGGAAAGTAACTTACAGGCTGAGGACCTTGTTGACCTAGAGGCACCAAGAAAGGAAGATGTCATGACCTGGAGTTTAAGGTCACAAGAGAGGACAGAAGGGGACCCAGCTGGGAGAGCAGGAAATGGCAAGCAGAGTCAAGGTGGCCATTAGAAACAGTGATTCCTCATTTAATATTATCCATAGTTTCTCAGAAAATGTGACTTTCAGTGAAATGACTGTAACAAATACAGGTTCTTGAATAAGGTAAGTTCCTCCAACTCAGCCTGGGACTTTTTGCTTCTCATCAATGTAACAAAATGGCACTGAAATGAAATGTTATTCGAGGACCTGCTTTAAGTGTCTGTCACTTTTATAGTCAGGAAAGGAACACAGACAAGGCGACAGTGCCAAGGGGCACCAGAGCACAGGCCATAGCTCTGATGCCCACTGCTCAGGGCAAAGGGAAGATGCCCCTTGGCTGAGAGCCCGCTGCTGAGAGCCCTTGAGGCTCATTCCCCTCCCACTATGCCCTGAGGGATCTTGTCCCCAACCTGGCACCAGATTTGCAGCACCTATTTACACGGGGGAAAACACTACTATCCCCAAGCCCCCAGGCTTATCAGGATACCTGAAATTCAGGAAAAAATGGGTGAAGACCATACAATTCAGAAAATAAATATACATGACCTGTCTACACATGAAACAAGGGCAAACTGAGAGATTTTTTAAAGAAACACAATTTAAAGCAGCACCTCAGCAGTGCTGTGAAAGACGAAAGGCTATGATTTCTGATGAGGACATGGGAAGTGGGTGTTCTCAAACCACAATGCAGATAGGAAGAGGGGGCACCCGGTAGAGGGAAACCTGGCAACAGCTGGGAAAACACAGTGCACGCATGCCCTAACTCTGCAATGCTCTTTCCGGAATCCTCTTGCAGACACAGTCAGCGCTGTTCTAGAACTTGTTATGAACACGTCTGCACATAGCAGGTGTCCTGGCGAAGCATCTGAACATGTACAGTTTGCATCTGCTTGTGCAGGGTTTTGTCCACGAGCAGCAGTGGATGAGTACAGAGAGCTGCACCCAGCTGCCCAACCTCAGGAACACAGAGAACCACCCCCATACACCCCCAACTTCTAGCAGTCCCTCAGCTGTTAGGAATCACCTGCCAGGCCCCATCTGGGATTATGGTGTCCGTTCCATTTCTGGAAACTTCCTCCCAAGGACACACAGGTAGCCACCTTCCTACCCTCTCATCTGCAGATGACTTTCAGGTTTCCAACATCAAGTGCTGGAACTGCTATAGGATTCATATTATTCTGTACAACAGCACTAATGTTTTTAGCCTGTCTTCTTTTATTATGTTGCTAAGGGAGTTTTTAAGTACTGTGCCATGATCCCGTAAGTCCTTGCTTAGTGCGAATTTGAAGGGTAGGGTAGGTTAATACTGACATTGTTCATCCAAGCACATGCAGGATGCAGTTATGAAACTATGCACTGGACAACAGCTGCCCTCACTGACTTGAGTCAGTACTGAGCTTCAATCAGTGACCTCAGGGGGGCACTTTATGGATTAAACTCTATCTTCAAGGTGGTAAGGGCCAGGTCCAACGTGGCAGGGAGCAAAGCTAACCTAACCAAGGCCCAATAGACTGAAAAACAGTCACACATGACAGCCTTGCCCGGTGTCGCAGACCCTGACTTGCTTGGTGTCTGTTAAAAATCCAGATAATTCTCACAAAAAGTCAGACCTCCAGCTTCCCCTGAACAAACTGATCTCAGGTGGGAGTTGCAGTGTAGTGTGGAGTCGCGAAAAGCTCATTAAAAGCAGATGCTGGCCACAGCCAGGTTGAGGCACAGGCATTTGCATTCCACATCAACCCTAGGGCCTCTGGCTGGAGGACCCAGAGTCCTATGTGGCCTCTCAAGCTTTCTCTGAGTCTGGGGTGCATCACTATGACTGTGGATAAGTCAGTCTAACTTCTCCATCTCCCAGAGACACTACCCAGTCTTTATCAATCCTTACAACTCAAAGGTGTGATGACCCTACAGAAGCACAGAATCTGTGAAGCCATAAACCCTTGGGGGAGGACAACATCCAGTTCTTTGCACAACTCAGATGTCCCTTGCTGCCACCTGCTTGCCTGCATCTCCCATCAAGTGTATGCCCTCACCCCTGGGCCCTGGCACAAGCCATTCCTGGAACCAAATGAATCCACCTTTCTTCCATAGTCATCTGCCTGATAGTTCTAGCCGATTTGTCAAGGTTCAACCTAAATATTCTCTACCTGATCCCCAACAGGACCGGCACCCCCTCATTCCGACATACTTCTGCACACATCCCTCTTTTCTACCCAATCATCTCTAAGTCTATTTCACTTCTAGATGGAACCCTCAGGTAGCAGCAACCAGTCATCTGTTGCCCCAGCGCTCAGCACAGAGCATAAAGTAACCAGCATAAAGAGCGGGCAGCTGTGCTGTCTAAACAGTAGGTCATCTATAAAAAGACCATCTTCTTAGGTTCTTTTTTTCATACCTCTAATGTGTGTTTCCTTTTATGGGTACACTGGTGCCACAAGGAGCAAATTAATATAAAAAATAAATAGAACTCTATCAACTATTTCCACACCCACGCTCATTATTCCTTGGTATTTATTCAATAGCCAGAATGTGGAAGCAACCCAGTGTCCGCCAATGGATAAATAAACAGGCAAAATGTGGTGTATCCACACCATGGAATACTATTCACCTTAAAAAGGGAGAAAATCTAATATAGGTTACAACACTGATGAACTTGGAGCTCATTATGCTGAGTGAAATAAGCCAGTCACAAAAAGAAACATACTGTGTGATTCCACTTATATGAGGAAGAGTCAAATCCAGAGACAGAATGGTGGTTGCCAAGGGCTGGGGGAGAGACATGGGGATGTGTGTTTAATGGGGAAAGAGTTTCATTTTAGGAAGAAGAGAAAGTTCTGGAGATGGAAGGTGGGGATGGTGACACAATGTGAATGTGCTTGATGCCACAGAACTGCAAACTTAAAAATGGTTAAAAAGGCAAGTTTTGATAGCTATTTTTCAGTGCAATGAAAATAAATACCAAAAACAAACAAACAAAAACCAAAACCCAGAAAACCCCAAACACCCCACAAACTAATAAGAATGTAACAAGAGTTCACAAAGTTAGACAAGAAAATGGAATGCTTCCAATGCACCCGACAGTGGGTGACACCACAAACACCCACATAGAAGGGTGGCCCGAGATCCCTACCTGGTAGGTGTGCAGTATCTCCAGAAACGATCTATAGATCTCTGGGTGGTCTAGAAAACGTGTCTTAATCTTGTTCACATAGCTGATGGCATTGTTGAATTCTACGGAATCCGACTCCAGGGGCGCCTGAGGCTTGTCCTCTTTGTATGGTATCTGCTGTTTGAGGCTATCAGCGCAGTCATTGTGGTTGTGTGAATTCTCCTGACAACAACACAGTGAGTTAGTTGATCTGACACCCAAAACAGACTAAGAAACGCTGAGGGAACTTCTACCTGAGAACAAGCCAAACCTAGCACAAAGCTGAGGGTTTCACTTAGTTGTAGGAAAGGTCATTTGTGGGGGTTCTGGAGGGAAGCAGAAAGCACAGGAAGCCTGCAGACAGTATCCCCCAGGTGTACGTGTGCTGTCCTGAGCAAATCTTACAAACACATCTCCATCCCATTCTTCCAAATTGATTCAAAGAACACAAAATTCTAACCAACATGATGTATTTTGAAAAATTAGCATTCAGGAGTTTTTTTTTTTTTTTTTTTTTTTACAAAAACCAGATTATTTAATCCTTTTTGGAATAGAGTTCTGGGCTGTTGATAAAAGAAGTCTTCCACACCATTGCCAGTCCATTTCAGCAAGCGTTTTCAGGTGCGAAAGCTCCTGCTGTCAGTGGCAATGGGAAAGTCAGGATGTATGGGATAGGGGCCCTGCATGTGAGGAGGCTCACTGTCCAGATGCCTGGGGCTGCAGGGACCTGGAATCTGGGACTTTTGGTCATAAACCCCAGGCAAGTCATTAAGAGCAATAAGACAGGCCCTTACCTATCAACCATGCCCTCAACTTGTATGCTTTTCACTCAATAAAAATAAAAACGAAATAGACACACCTCCCCTTGTACACCAGGAATACTAGCTCATAGCAGGACAGGGCCACCCCCAAGTGACATTTATGTTCTAAACTGTAGTTCTGTGGGTAGTTCTGAAAATGATTTCTGTCCCACTGATAGAAGCTGGGCCTCCAGGAGTAACCCTCAGCATCCTACTAGTCTCTACACGTGGAGGCTGCTTTTCCAGCAGGTGGGGATCCTTTTGGGTCAGACACCTAAGCAAGTCTTCCAGAACTATCCTGTGCTAAACAAAAATGACCTGTCTTCTAGCAAGCACCCAAAGCCCCTTTCTTGCTCCATTCTTCTCCAAACACACACCACCTTCCTACATGAAGCATATTTTACTCACTTTATGGTTGGCCCACACCCCCACCAGATGGCAAATGCAATGAAAGTGGCCAATTCTATTTGGTCCACTGCTTATACCCTGGAATAGCACTTGGAATAGAGTGGGCTTCACCCACTGTTGGGGAAGATCAGATAAACAAATGAAGGAACAAATCAAGTCTATTTCCATCACCTGTGTACCCAGTACAGCACCTGGCACCAACCACCAACCAGAGGTTCCAGTGAGATGGCCACTGCCACTGCTGCAGAGACTTTATTGCCATGCCCACCCATGATCATCCAGAGGACTAGTCTTCGGGGGCTGCCACAACAAAATACCACAAACAGGGTAGCTTGTATAACAAGACATTTATTGTGTCAGCTCTGGAGGCTGGAAGTCCAAGATCAAGGTGCCAGCAGGACTGATCTCTCCTGAGGCCTCTTGGCTCACTGTGACCTCACATGGTCAGCCTTCTGTGTACGTACATTCCTGGGATCTTTTCATGTGTTCAAGCTTCCTCTTCTCAAACATCCCTCAGATTGGACTAGGGCATCCTAATAGCCCCATTTCACCTTAATTTCCTCTGTAAAAACCCTATCTCCAAATACAGTCACATTCTGGGTACTGAAAGGGACAGGACATCAACATTAGAATTTGGGGGTGGAGTGTACCCTATTCAGGCCATAATAGTGGGTATAGAGGCAGCTCTAGAAAATGTGAGCTGAGGAAAGCAGACACGAGAATAATTCAGAGCAGCCACATTTCTAAACATCATTTCTTCTCATCATGGAATCCATTCATTAAGATATTCTTGCCAATAGGGCCTCCCCGGTGGCGCAGCGGTTAAGCGCTGCGCTGTGGAGCTGTCGGCAGCGGCGACGCGAGTTCGATGCCCGGCCGGGGAGAATCCCACATGGTGCGGCAGACTTCTCCTGCCTCGCCCGCTGCTCCCCTCAGCAGTGTATTTCTGATCTGCCTGTTCTGCTTCCCACTCTGTCTCTGGTGAACCCTCTCGCCGCCCCACGCCTCTGGCCTGTACCCCAGCTTGTATGTATAAAAATAAAAAATAAATCTTTAAAAAAAAAAAAAAAAAGATATTCTTGCCAATAACCTTTGCTTAGCTCACAGAAGTCTACACACACATTCCTCACAAGTATAGAGGTACACAGGCTTGGCATAGAAGGAGCCAAAAGAGCTAGGTAGGGCAGGGGGAGGGAACAAGCAGCCTTGGAGCTGAGGTTTGCTTCAGGAGAGGCTGAGTGTTCCCCCAAAGCTCCCCACCACTCCAATTCCTGGAGTGAGTACTGAGCAAGATGGAGAACAACTCCTTGGGCCAGGGCTTAGCAGACAGGGCGAGAGAGCAATGGGGTTGCTGCTGTGGCCCGGTCTGGTGGTTTTTCAGTAAGTTAAAAGCAGTTAGCATGTGATCTAGTAATTCTGCTCCTAGGTATTAAAAGAACTGGAAACAAGTACTCAAATCCTTGCCCACACATCCACAAAAACACTAGTCACAGCTGCTGAAATGTGAAGTGTCCGTCAATGAGTGAATGGGGGAACACAATGCCGTCCATCCACACACTGGAGTATCACCAGTCACAACAAGGAGTGAAGCCCTGACACACGCTACAACATGGATAAATCGGAAACATGATGTTGAGCAAGAGAAACCAGACAGAAAATGTCACATGTGAATTCATTTATGTGAAATGTCCAGAACAGGCAAATCCATAATCAGAAGGCAGATAGTGGTTGTACAGGGGTTGGGGGAGGGACAAGTATGGTTTCTTTTGGGGGTGGCAGAAATGTTTTGGAATCAATGGCAGTGTTGCATGATATTGTAAATAAACTGAAAACCACTAAATTCTATACTTTAAAACAGCTATCAATGAGGAATTTGATGCTATATGACTATTACCACAATTAAATTTTTTTTAAGTAATCATTGGAAAATATAAAAACCATCCGCTATACAAAAACCAGCAGTCTTTTGTCTAGAGGTAACAGTTTGCCAACCTCTGCTCTAAATCTTACAGAACATCATCTAGCCTTTTCTGTGCCCTGAGTGGCTTCAACCAGGCAGTCAGAAATACGTCCTGAATACTTGACAAGCTGCCCTGCACAGTCCACTTACCTGAGTCCACACAAAGACCCACCTAGATATTTAGGAGACACCTCATCAAAAGGCACATTCCAAACAGAGTAGCCTCCACCCATTGCTCTGGGTCTTGCTCACATCAGAGCGACCTTCACCAGAGGCATCTTGGAATCCCCCTGAACTTCTAGCATTGACCCGCTACCCTCAGTCTGCACTACCAGCCACTCTGCCTGGATAACACCAGGCTCTCCCTAGCCTCCCATGTCCTCTCTTGACCCTCAATCCACTTCCAGCTAGCAGTCATGGTGGCTTTTCCAGAATCTTTCTCTGGCTTCTCAGGCTCCTAGCTCTTGCCCTCTCACCCTTTCTCTTGCTTCTCCCAACCCCACTGATTTCCTGTTGGTTTTTTTCCCTCAAGCATACCCACTCATTCCCACTTAGGCTTTTACACCCCACCTAGAACACACCCCAGACCCCCAGACATAGGCCCAGCTCCTTCCCCTCACCTGGGGTCTGCCCCTTGCAACTTGAACTTACATATTGCACATCCAACCCTCTGCTTCTCATTTGCCACCACCTCGACCATGCAAGCACCTTGCAGGCTGGGACTGGTCAGCCCCTAGGACTGGGTGAGAGGAGGTGGGCTACTCCTGCTCTGCAGGGACTGAGACATAAGACGTGTGAGGGGATCTGCTAGATGCTTCTAAGTGACTCTCCACTAGAAAATGTGGGTCTCCCTTGGAATGTAACAGTGTCTCTCATATTACATGCGGTACCTAAAGGTCGTTTTACTTGTGTCCAAGCTGGCTGTTATCCCAGCAACACATGAAAAAGCAGCTTCCCAGAGGGCAGGGTATGCCCTCAGTGGGACCCCTGAGCCAAGATTCATCACTTTCTAGGACTTTCAGTGTCTCCTTCCTCCAGCTTGTGCTGGCACTGTCCACGGATCAAGGACACAGTTGCAACCAAGACAGATGACGATCCTGCCTGATCTGGAGGACTCAGTGTCCCCGGAGGGCAAACCAAAAAGGTAGATTTTACATTTCTTTTCCGAGTTCTACTATTATGAAGAGTACCCTTACTCTGAGGGCTCTGAGAGCATCACCACTGCAGTATGGATGACCAGACCCAGAATGACATGACTTGTGAGGCCGCAGCCCCAGTAAAGGGACATTCTTTCTGCATGGTCACTGGTCGTCATCACAGCACTTGTCCCTGGTATTCTTGAATGTTCTAACTGGCGGTTTTGCCCCCATGGATACTTGGCAAAATCTGGTGACATTTTAGGTTGTCACACTGGAGGAGGGAGTACTACTGGAATCAGGTGGGTAGAGGCTCGGGATGCTGCTCAGCACCCACAGCGCACAGGACAGCCCCTTAGTGGTAGTGGTGTTAAGGCTGAAAACTCCTGCAACAAAGGATCCCCAAAGCCTGGGACTTCCTTATTTCTCTTCTCAGCACCTAAGAGCTATACCACGTGGGTTGCAAACTACATGATGAGATGAAAAATAAAAACAACAAAGCTGTACTTCAAAACAGTGAAACTGAGGGGAGAACAAAAGAACAACTCATCAGGGCATTTTATGTGGAGAGCCCCATAAGACTCTCAGAGAGGCAGGAGGGCATCTTGCTTTTGACCATCATGAAGCTGACAATGACCAGCCCCAAATGCTGAGGAGTGGGGCTGGGAGTTAAAGGGTTTGTGAATGCTGGCTGAAAGTGGGTGGGCTGCTGAGGGTCCTGAATGTGCCTCACTTGCTGAGCGAGGGGCCTACATTTGGCTGCTTCCTTAGTCAGTCTTATTGGTACAGCAACCCACAATGTGTGTGCAAAGCAGCAGGGACCCCAAGGTTATTTAAGGGAAGGGCCCTTGAGAATGCTATGCTAGCATGGGTAGTTCATGTGAAAATCTGCCAGATAGTTACTCCAACAGCCAGGAACTAAGAAAGACAATTTCCACTTGGGGAGTGCAATTTAGGTCTTCAGCTCCAGCTCTTAAAGCACAATGGGAACTGTGATTGTTCTGAAGATTAATTGCACTAAAGCTTTTCATCATCTGAGGGCACAAAGCCTCGCACATCTGGATCCTAGAGCTCCAACTGCAAATGTGAAATGCAAGTTCTTTGGAATTAAGCGATAGTATGCTTCCAAGTTCCTTTTTAAAACCACGCTGCCCTCCTGGGCTCTAATGAGACAACGTGCTGATGATGGAGTTGTCCTTAAGTAGAGCAGGCAGGATCGACACACAAGCCCCCTCAGAGTGCAACCAGTCACTACTGCTACATTCCTGACTGCTCTCTTTCTAAATTCTGCTCCTCTAACCGATGCACCTCTTTGCAATTTCTTTCATCAGAGGAGAAACCTACAAAATGCTTTCTGCAATAAGTCTTAGCTCCCTTACTAAGCCTTCAGGGCAGAGATTGAGGTTGTTGAAGGAGCTTGGGTCACTGAGACACCAAAAAGGAGTTGGGGGAGAGAGGGAAAGGTAATGGAGGTAGTTCTTCCCTCAGGAAACACCCAGCAATCTCTGGTGACATTTTTGGCTATCTCCACAGGATGAGGGTCTAGTGGGTGGAGGCCAGTGATGCTACTAAACACGCCCCAACATAATGGAAATCCCCCACAGCAAAGCATGATGCCTTAAATGACAATAGGCCCGAGGTGGAGAAAAAGACAAAGTTGCCTTGTAAAAGCAAAGCTCAAACAGGCTTTCTTTTTCATAGGGGGTTGGTGAGCTCGAGCGAGAAGGGGCTGTAGACAGTGGAGGCAGCAAACTACCGCTGGAGAAAGAAGGAACCATAGTTTGAGCTTAGCCAACAAACCTTTTGGCAATTAAATGAGCACAGCAACAATGAAAGTGTCTACTCACGCTCAAGGTGACACAGAGCAGTCAGAGCAATCATCCACTCAGAGACAAGGGTGGCCTGCCTGGTGTGCTCAGAGGGAGAGCATCAAGTTGAGATCTGTGACCACAGACTCTGCTTATTACAACTGGACCTAAAACTATATGAAGATGCCTCCCTAACACAAACACATACACTCTTGATTCAAATCCTCCAAATGAATTTCAGTTCAATTTGGGACACAGAGGGCTGTCTGTGGAGGCGTTATAATCTATTTTGATTTGACTTGGGAGACATTAGTACTTCTAGACAAGAAATCGTCACTGGCTTTCAAGCCAGCAATACAGGAGGCAGGCACTGCCCAACAGGAGTACCAAGCCCATGTCACAAGGACATCACTCAAACCACTGCAGTGGCATACCTGGTTTGACAGAGGCGACTGGATGTTTAACTTGCCATTCTTGGGAATGTCAATTCTGTACCCAAGGGGGAGGAAAGCGTTGAATCCAACAATGAGGTCAGGGTGCTCATGAAAGAGCTGCGAAACACGTCGAATGACTCCAGGGGTGTCAATGCTGGAACAGAGAAGGACTACAGTGGGCAAGAGTGTATTTGAGGGCAATCTGAAAGTGAAATCTACTCCTAATTCCTTTGACGGTGCCAAACTTCTCGACTGACAAGGAAGCACCCTAAAATTTGACCATGCAATCTGCTGAAGGCAATCTACTTCCAGAGCTGTTAGTCTCCCTGAGTCCTCCTGGGAGACCCATCAAATATTTATTTACAAAGCACAACTCTCCAAACACTCCAAACATGTGTGCTTAGTTCTGAAAGTCAGGAGAGCTGATGCAAGTCCTGGACTCCCAGATGTGAAGGGAGACCAAGTTCTGTAAGCAATGTGATAAATTCCCTTTCATATGAATCAGGGATCAACTATGACACAGGTGTTGATCCCAGCAACTGATGGCAATGCAAACACCAAAGCCCTGCAAGCCTGGGAGTTGCGTAAGAATTCAAGGAGAAAGGGGTCTCCTGCCAGGGCCTCCATGAGTCTCCTATCGAACAAGGGGATGACGGTGACCCTCACTGGGTGCTTACATGAACAGCTAATGTGTTTTAAACACTCTGTGTGCCAAGTTCCTTACTAAGCATTTTATACACAATTCTTCCACCAGGCCTGGATTAGAGTGCGGCAGGTGAGATACTCAATTTATGGACAAGATCTGAGAGGCAGAGGGTGCCAAAATACTCAATAATCAAGATAAATAACATCTTAAAACAGAGTATGAAACAAGCAAAATTACTTTTTAAAAATCCTTGACGAACAAAATTAATTTCATCATCCACATCTTCAATAAAGACAGGATCTGATCCTGTGTTTTTTCGACTCACCTCACCCCATCCTGCCTCCCTTCCGGAAATCCCACAACAGCTCCACAAGGGGAGTACTCCCCTTTCTTAATAAAAGGAACTGAAGCTCACAGAGATTCCACGACCTGGACAAGGTCACAGGGTCCCCAAGCCTGGATGGGGCTCCAACCACGTTTGGCCAGACTGTACCCAGGGCTAGGCGAGGAGCCCCAAGAATACCTCTGGCTTTTGAACTCCTTCATGATCTCCAAGAAACCGTTGTAGGTGGCGGGGTCGCTGCCAAAACGGATCTTCACCTGGTCCAGGTAAGTGAGGGCATCCTCCACCTGCAGGGACGGGGAGAAGGGAGGATCCCGGTGGACCAGGGTCTGTGGAGAAGGAATGGGAGCGCCTGGGGAAGTAGGGGGCATACCAGGGTTTCTGGTGGGGAAGATGATGACCGAATCTCTGAGGGGCCAAGGTCCCGGAGGGGAAAGAGGTCCCAGGCAGAGAAGGGACAGGGCCTCCGAGAGGCCGAGATGAGAGGTCAGGAGTCCCTGTTGGGGATGGGACAGGGCCTCACAGCGGCAGAGGTGAGGGTTTACGGGTTCCCAGACTAAAGCGGCCGGGCCTCTGAATAGCCAAGGTGAGGGGTGTCAGGGGGTCCTTGGCAGGGCAAGGATCGGGCCTCCGAGGGGTCAAGGTGAGGGGAAGAAGGTAGCGGGTCTCTGGCGAGGAAGAGTACGTGCCGGGCCTCAGAGAGGCCGAAGTGAGGGGTGAAGGGTCGGGGGTCGGGCGCCAGGGACCCCGGGCCGAGAGTAGCCGGGAGGCCGAGGCGGGGCCGGGAGGGGCCAGGGTGAGGGGTGCCGGTCCGCGGCTGCCGGACGACGGGGCCTCCTAGGGACTGCGGGGGTCGTCACTCACATGCACCGGCAGCTTCTCGTGGCCGGCTGAGCCCGAGCGACCCCAGCGGGCGCCGCTCAGTCCCCGGCCCCCGGGGCCGCCGCCGCCAGCGTGCGCCATGTTGGAATCGGAGCCGCGGCCCGCCCCGCCCCCGCCCGAGGGCCAGCCGCGCATGCGCGGGCCCCGCCCCAGGGCGGGGCCTGGAACCTCAGGGCGGGGGCACTCCCCAAAAGAATCTATAGGATATTACACCGAAAGTTAAAATGCTAACGCTTTATAGAGCGCAGGTGGGTCGACCTAGGGCTGCTGCCTACTTTTTTTTTTTTTTGTTAAGAATTTTTATTTATTTATGTATACGAGCTGGGGTACAGGCCAGAGGCGCGGGGCTGTTAGAGGGTTCGCCAGAGACAGAGTGGGGAGCAGAACAGGCAGATCAGAGATACACCGCTGAGGAGAGCAGCGGGCGAGGCAGGAGAGGTCTGCCGCACCATGTGGGATTCTCCCCGGCTGGGCGTTGAACCGGCTTCGCCGCGGCCAACAGCTCCACAGCGCAGCGCCCAACCGCTGCGCCACCGCCACCGGGGAGGCCCAAGCTGCTGCCTCCTTTTGACCGGCCCCACTAGTCAGTTCAGAATTTTAAAAAATTTTTTGAAGTTGGAAAAATGCAAAAGAGAAGACCATTTCGTGACACGTGATAATTGTGTGAAATCCAAATTTCAGTTTCTGTAAAATAAAGCTTTATTGGCACACAGGCACACCCTCTCCTTTACCTATCAAGTCTGGCCTCTAATGGGCTACTATAACATGCTCAGTAGCTGCGACAGACCCTAGGATCTGTGGAGACTGATATATTTACTAAAAAATGTTTGTAGGCCCCCTGCCTTAGAGGATTGATGTAACAATGGAGTTTGGGTGCACAAAACCCTAATACAGAGCCCTGCAGGTAAATTTTTGCTGAATGGCTCTTGATTTACTCCACACCCCCTATCTTCACTTCCCTGACCCCAATCACTTTCCCGTGGGCTAATTCAGGAAACTGTTAGCCAGTTTTCTAAGCCCTGAACTATCAAGAGCTGAGACCAGGGCCTCCCTGGTGGTGCAAGGGGTTGAATCTCAGCACTCTGAAACTATCAACAGCCACTGCAGCATGAGCTCAATCTCTGGCCAGGAAGCTAGCCCACATGGTGCAGTGGACCTCTCCTGTCTTGCCTGCTGCTCCCCTCAGCAGTGTATTTCAGTCAGTCGGCCTGTTCTGCTCCCAACTCTGTCTCTGATGAATCCTCTCACCTCCCCACACCTCTGGCCTGCACCCCAGCTTGTATGTATAAATAAATAAATCTTTAAAAAAAAAGTAAATAAATCTTTAGAAATAAAAAAAGAGCTGAGACCATTCCACAGCTACTTCCATCTCCCTAGGTCTTCCCACTTCTTGTGAGTGAAATTTAAGCACTCGCAATCAGCACTGAAGGTCATCAGTACCTGGTGCTCACAGACATTTGTGTGTAGGATTTTCCACCCAAGCAAGTTGCCCTCTATCTGTGAAGAATGCCCTATCAATGCCTGCCCAGCATGACTTCTTCTGGGCCCCAAGAACCACATATACCATTTCCCTCACCAGAGACCCTGTTCTATTTCTTCATCAGAAAACTCCTATGCATGCTTCAAAACCCAACCCAAATGCCCCCTCCTCTGTCCTTTCACATTCCTTTGTACAACATCTTCATGTCATGCTGTAACTCTAACTCAAATCCCTGACAGTCACATCAGCAAGCATTTATTAAATGAGTGTTCAGTCAATGAGCAAATTCTGTCTCTTCTTATATCTACAGAGGTGGAAGAAACCTGAAAATACACTGGGAACGAGTATATCATCTGCCGTGCATTTTACTAGGTTTTAGAAATAGAAGGGGGAACAAAACTGACAGTACTGTTGCCCTCATAGAGCTTTCAGTCTTTCAAGAAGGATAGGGATCAAAAATAATTACACAAATTAGGGCCTCCCTGGTGGCGCAGTGGTTAAGTGCTGCGCTGTGGAGCTGTCCGCAGCAGCGACATGAGTTCGACACCCGGCCTGGGAGATTCCCACATGGCGTAGGCAGACCTCTCCTGCCTTGCCCGCTGCTCCCCTCAGCAGTGTATTTCTGTCGATCTGCCTGTTCTGCTCTCCACTCTGTCTCTGGTGAACCTTCTTGCCACCCCACGCCTCTGGTCTGTACCTCAGCTTGTATGCATAAATAAATAAATCTTTAAAAAAATAATTGCGCAAATAAATGAATGCAGCAAATATTTCAAAGAAAAGTTAAAAATTAATAGTTTCTACATTGTAGTTACAATGTGTAACTAACTACCCCAAGACTAGAGCTTTGGAATGAGAATATTTATTTTGTTCTCCAATCTGTTTGGACTGAGGTGGCCAGAAAGCTCTTCTCTGGACTCTTGGTGTCAGGTGGTGCCTGGAATCCTCTGAAGGTTTACTTACACACAGTTGCTGCTGGCTGTAGGTTGAGACCCATGCTAGGAATGTTGCCAGAACACCTGTGGCCTCCTCATGCAGCCTCAGCTTCCTCACAACACGGCAGTGGGGTTCCGAGACTTATCATCCTGAGAGGGGCAAGTGAGTCGGGTGGATGTGCTATTGTCTCTTCTGATCCAACCTCAAATCACACAAAATCATTTCTATTGCATCCTTTCCATAGTGGCTATTACAAAGGCCCTCCCAAATTCAAGAGGAGGACAGACCAGAATGTAGGACGTGGCCAGTTTCTAGAATAGTATGGAGGACAGGAAATATTGCCATGACCATTTTTGAATAATACCACCTGCCACCTGGGAAGACTTAACCCAGGGAACAAAGAAGGCTTCCCAGAGGACATGTCATCCCAGCCGAGTTCTAAAGGATGGGCAGCATTTACCATGAACATCAGAGGGCCTTGCTGTGGGGTGCATTTGAAGAACTTAAAATAAAAATACCGTGTTCTCGGACTGCAGAATGGAAGTGGGGGAGGGTGGAACGCAGGATATGTGTGGAGAGGCCTGAGTGGGCAGACCACTCATCCTTATGGGATGAGATAAAATTTTTGTCTTGGCATTTAGCATTAGTAGAAAGCACACATGACTTTTCCACAAAGAGCTGCTTGAGCAGCTTTGAATTTGTAAGAAAATGCTCTGTAGGGAATGGATTGGAGCACAGCCAAGGAGCATGCAAGGAGGCAGTTTCACTGTTTATGTAAAGGACAGTGGTGGCTGACCAGGACGGGAACAGTGAAGATGGAAAGAAAGGGGTGAAAGGGAGCAATATTTGCAAGTTAAAGCAGAGAGGGTGTGGTATTGGGTAGATGTGGGGTGAAGGGAAGGTGCATTAAGGATTGATGGCTCACAGCCCAGACAGGGATTCTGCAGTGTTCAGTACATTCCTGCATAAACAACAGCTAAGGCAGCCTGCATGCAACCTCTGAGGTCACCAGACAACCACAGTCCTCCAGGACCTACAGCATGTGGGCTGCTGACCGGCCAACAGGTGCTCCCCTCCTGCAGGAAGGGTGGGTTCTACTCAAATTTCAAGGATCAAGGACCACTTTGCATTGTTCATTTTTTCACAGATCTCAAATGGTCTGAGGAAGCCCTCATTCGTTTGAGAGCAGTAAAGCATAAGCCAATTCTACCTTGGACCTGTGTGCACGTGTGTGTGTGCGCGCGCGCGCGTGTGTGTGCATGACTGCATATGTGGGTGTGTGTACATGTGTTCAACATGTGTGCAATAGTGCCATGCAGCCTTTCATTCTTATTCTTTAAAAGCACAAACTGTGCTAAGCTAAATTTTTTTCTTAACTTTTGCCTCCCACGCGGAGTACAGGCACACCTCATTTTATTGCACTTCCCTTGATAGTACTTCCAGATACTGCTTTTTTTTCAAATAGAAGGTTTGCAGTGACCCTGCATAGAGCAAGTCTACTGGCACCATTTCCCAGCAGCTTGCACTCCCTTCCTGTCTCTGTGTCACATTTCATTAAGCATCTATATTTTTAGACAGAATGCTATTGCTTGCTTCATACATGATAGCATAGTGTAAACATAACTTTTTATTACTCAATAACCTATTTTTATTGTAGATAGAAACAGTAAAAGTTTTTTCAGTAAAAAATCCTTTCACTTTGTCCCACCCTTCACAGATAACAGTTTCGCACCTATTGTACATCTTTCCAGGTTTATTTCTGTGCACATACACAGATGTAAGTCTTTTGAGTAAAATATTTTGCCATAATTTCCGCCTAGATTAGTATTTTGGCGTCATTTTGGAGCTTTATGTTATTTGGTGCACACAGCCATTGCATCATTAAGATTGCACGATTGCTGCTGGTCACATGCACCAAAATTGATTTACTTCCTGTCACTGGATAGCCTCCTCTCACTAATATTTAGACATTGTAAACAACAATTAAACTGTCATTGCATCTCTATCTCAGGTGTAATCACTTCCTTGGGACAAAGTCCTAGAAATGGAATTGCAAGGGCTGTAGATTATTAGTATCAGTCATTGTCTCTAAGGTGAATCTGTTGCATCTCACCCAAACAACTTCCTCAGTGTAGCCAGTACCCTGTCCACAGCTTCAGCACATGTGAAGATTGACAGGATGCCCCAATCAACGCTCCTGCCCAGTCCATCGGCCTTTAGGTGGTAGAGAAACTAAGGCATCACCTGTAATTCAAGTATTCTCTTGGCACCGTAGGATGCAATTAGGCATATTCTTTTCCTGACTGTCATTTTTACGAGGAATGCAGATAGGGTAATACCTTTGCCATATTTAAGCATTTGCTGGTGAAAGGGGCATTTTGAAAATTCTAGAAATTTTTGTCTTTTCTGATTCATGCTTTACCATGGAATCTAATTCTACTTGGGGTGTTCACCCATGCTGCCTATCATCTCTGAGTCATCTTTTTTCCCCACAGTTTTAGGTGTCATTTATCTGCTTCTATTGCAATTCATATTCTGGAAAAAAGGAAGTTGTAGTCTGGAACTGTTTGCCCCACATGATCAGATTGTGTACAAGTCTTTTTATGTCCCAATCTCCAGCCTTGAGTTCTGATGCTCTTTACTGCAGTGATGTGCCTTGAGACATTTGGAGCATTTTCGGGGTCCTAAATAGTCATAGACCCTGCAGAGATAGCACCAGACAGAATTGGAGGGACACAGAGTCTCCTGTGTTTGGTAGAGAACCTTCAGAAAGGTGGTTCATATGAGAAAAGTCATTTTCTTGGGTAGCTGATTCCTAAAAATGCACAGGCCAGCTCAGCACAGTGATGTGCGTGGCAGAAGAGGAAGAGCTGGCAAAAGAGGAAGAGGCTGCAGCAGGAGGTTTGGTGCCGCAGCGTGGGGTGTACAGCTGCAGCTGGAAGGCAAGCTGGTGGCTGTACAGTGTCAAAGCAGGGGAACCCAGCAGTGCCAAGCCATACCAGCCTCCCATCCATCTCTTTTGGGGAACTGTGCTCTGTGCAGCAGCTGCTACGGTATGACCTTCATCAACAAATTTAACTTTATGTGTACTGGAAAACCAAAAATTTGTGTCTTTATTGCTTTATTGCAGTATTTGCTTTATGGTGGTGATCTGGACCCAAAGCAATTATCTCCCAGGTGTGCTTGTACACTGAGAATCTTATAGCTGACAGTTTAGACAGAACAGCCTTGGAACACAGATTTCTTACCCTTTCACACATTTAACAGCGTTAAGATAACATTTGTAGGTAGGTCTTTTGTTGGACAGTATATCCACAAAGTTAAAAAGATGAGATGAAAAGATAAAATTTTCAGCTAATCTAAGTCTCCCACCTGCAAACTTTGTCACCCAAATCTCAAAAGTCCAGAACTACATATTATGGCAGAATTTTAAGATAGTCCTGTGGTCCTCACTCCCTGCTGTCCATTTCCTGTGAATCCCCCATCCTGAAGTATGGACCACACCTCTGAATCTAATGAATGTTACTCTTGCAAATTTACCCTACACAGCAAAGGTGAAGCCATCTTGCAGGTTATTTTATGTCCCAAATAAGTTGATTTGAGTTTATCAGAGGGCAATTAAATCATCATCATCATCATCATCATCATCATCATCATCATTGCAGGTTGGCCTGTTCTAATCAGGGGATAACCTTTAAAGGTCTCTCTCTGGAGGTCAGAGACTGAAAGAGAGATGTAATCCTGCTGACTTGAAAGGAAGACCCAATCACGTCCATGAACTAACTGCCTGTGGAAAGAGGCAGCCTCTAGAACTGAGAGCCACAGTCCTACAACCGTAAGGAGCTCAATTCTGCTAACTGCCTGGGTGAGTGTAGAAAAGGACTTTGAGCTCCTTGAGGAAATTTTGGCCTGGCTGACACCTATAAGGCCTGAACAGAGAATCCAGCCCACACTGTACCTGGACTGCAGGCCCACAGAAACTGAGATAATAAATGGATGTTATTTTCATCTGCTAAGTTGGTAGTAATTTATTATGAAGATGAAGCAACCTTGTTAAAAATGTTTACCCTGGGATTATGATGTACCAGCATAGGTTCATCAAGTGTAACTAAGCTGCACCCTGGTGGGGGAGGGGGATATTCATGTACTGAGGTAGTAGGTTAAGTGGGATATTTCTGTACCTTTGGCTCATGTTAGCTGTGACTCTAAAATTGCTTTAAAAAGCAAAGTTCATTAAAAAACAATGTTTGCCCTGAATCTAATCAAGCCTTAAGACCAGGACTGGCATACTTTTCTGTTAAGAACTAGACTGTACATATTTTTGGCTTTGGGGATACCCATTTACTGTCACTGTAGAGAGAAAATAGCCACAGGCAATATGTAAATAAGTGGGCATGACCATGTGCCAAGAAAACTTTACAAAAACAAACCTGCAGGCTATGGTTTGTTACCTTGAGTTCTAGAATTTAAGAGACTAAAAAACAACCATAAGCAATGAACAAATCTTGATTAGTTCCTAGTTTGAAAGAAACAGCTATAAAAGTTGCTATAGGAGTTGAGAAAATCAAGGATGTTTATTAATAGATACTAAATAACAATTGTTAGTTTTCATAGGTGTGTGCAGTTCTATAGAATGACCTGATTCCTAAAAGATGCCTGCTAGGAATTTATAAGGTGAAGTGTCTTGATGTTCCCAGGACTAGAACAAGTTGAGGTGAGTGAGAAAATTTCATGCAAGTTCAAGGTCAGACTCCATCATTATTTAAAACACTGATATTTTGTTCATCATACATTTTTACCCACTTTGATTTTTTAAAATATGGTTTTCTGAAACATTATTCCTCTTGATTGCTGAGATTTTTGGTGCCCCCTTCAACTTTGTGCCTGAGTTGAGTGTCTCATATTCACGTCCTGGACTGGCCTTCACTTTGAAATGGTTCAGTCAGAGGTGGACAGTGACAGAGCAATTGTTAAATCTTGATGGTAAG
>PVIJ01003571.1:77503-132593 GCA_004024925.1 Scalopus aquaticus
GACGCCCGGCCGGGGAGAATCCCACATGGCATGGCAGACCTCTCTTGCCTTGCCCGCTGCTCCCCTCAGCAGTGTATTTCTGATCTGCCTGTTCTGCTGCCCACTCCGTCTCTGGTGAACCCTCTCGCCGCCCCACGCCTCTGGCCTGTACCCCAGCTTGTATGTATAAATAAAAAATAAATCTTTAAAAAAAAAAAATCTTGATGGTAAGGAAATACAAGTCCATGTCCTCCTAATGCAACTCTGCTATAGGTTTGAATGTTTCAAATTAAGTAAATAAATGAAACATGTTTGGATTTTTTTTAAAGGTTTATTTGTTTATACATACAAGCTGGGGTACAGGCCAGAGGCGTGGGGCAGCGAGAGGGCTCAACAGAGACAGAGTGGGGAGCAGAACAGGCAGATCAGAAATACACTGCTGAGGGGAGCAGCGGGAGAGGCAGGAGAGGTCTGCCCCGCCATGTGGGACTCTCCCCGGCTGGGCATCGAACTCGCGTTGCCGCTGCCGACAGCTCCACAGCGCAGTGCTCAACCGCTACGCCACCAGGGAGGCCCCATGTTTGGATTTTTAAAATAAATTACAAAATATAGATTTTGAAAGTTCAAAAATTTACAACTAAATATGGCGACGATTGTTAGCTAGACTTGTGGTGATCATCTCTTAATATGTAACAACTCATTTTAGTGTGCTTCACTTAGTGCACTTCACGGTGACTTTTTAAAAAAAATTATTTTTATTTATTTATACATAAAACAACTGGGGTATAGGCCAGAGGTGTGGGGGGTGATAGGATTCACCAGAGACAGAGTAGGGAGAACAGGTGCATCTACTGAAAAACACTGCTGAGGGGCTCAGCGGACGAGACAGGAGAGGTCTGTTGTGCCATGTGGGTTACCTTCCTGGCCCTGGATCAAACTCAGGCCGTAGTGGTGACAGCGCTGAGACTCAGCCCCTAGGCCACCAGGGAGGCCAAAATGTGTGCTAGTTTGGAAGATGCATTCTGCGGTCTTGCCCAGGTGTGGTGGCCATGACCATGCTCCCATCCTGTCTCTGGCTGGAAGACCTTATGCAAGTCACTCCTCCTCAAACATTCACAGCCATTACACTTTCTTAAATGAAAACACACTGCAGATACTTCAATATAAGCAATGAATCAGAGTAACATTTTATTAGTAAACATGTCCTTGTATTCACATTAGTGTTTACATACAAAGCAATTGATTCTCACTGAGGATGTGAAGATGAACACACTTTTTAATTCTAAAGTTGTACATGAAATCTTACTCGGTCACAACATCCGCTTTATTTCTGCATTGGGTAAATCCCTGATTCATAGAGAAGTGGCAGCAAAGAATGGCTAGTTTTTCAGGAGCTCCCCTCAAAATCTAAGTTAAATGGCAATGGCAGGGGAATCTTTAGTTATTTCCAACACCTTAAAACCTGCTGCCCAATGAATGCACATGCACATGCATTTTAGTTACAGTTGAAAATATTTTTAATGACATTTTTTAAATGCCAGTATTTACAGAACTGTCAAAGCCCTCCTTGGAACCCAGGTTTGGGAAATGACTAAATGAGATAGTCAATAAGGTCACGTACATACAAAAGCTTCTGTTCTAAGATTGCTTTTTCTGAAATTCTGGAATCCAATGGAGGGGAGAAAGAATAGCACCTTGAAGAGTTGGACTCTCCTACCTTTATAGCAAAAGGGAATTTTAGAAGGCCGTGGGCAAAGAAGGAAGATCCACCTAAGCAGAATGGAAATAATTTGAATGTTGGACTTGCAAGGATCAACAATGACCCAAAAACACAGCAGAGAGATACTGGCATCTGGCTCCAACTGCTTCCAAAAAAACCCTCCAGTTTTTAAGGTAAAAAGTCATTGTTTTCCTGAGAGCCAGGGAGTAGGGATGGAAGAGCTATAATGTACTTACTGTTTTTATACCAGCTTGTTCAGGAAGTCAGCTCATGAATCAGTGACACAGAGGTCAAATATGCCTGTAGATGTAAATTTGAGCCAACTGTCTTTAAATTCAATTTAGAAATGGGAATATTTCCCATAAAATATTTTACATAAAATGGATTTCTGGCTTTGCTTGCAAGCACAGGATGTTCCCATAACAGTGGACTGGATCCCTGTGGCAATTCTGGCAAGAGTCAGGGTGCCCATGCCAGTCAAGCCACTCAGGGCACATGTTCCCCACATTCCCATAGTTTCCATTACTTTCTGCTGTTCACTGTGGTGTAACCATAGAGAACACTCACAAGCTGCTGTGAACATATGAGTGTACAACTACGGGAAAGATACTCATGCTTCCTGGACTAAAGGTGGAGTGAGGTGGTCCAACAAAGACTGGGACAGGAAGGCTCAGGCTCTTGTTTCTCCTCTGAGTTCTCCAAAGCTTTTGCACCTCTGCCCAGTGACCTTCAGTAACTCACAGCTAGTTCTGCAAGGCTCTGCTAAAATGGGTGCAGAGACCTAACACAAACTGAGATGAGGATCAGACCACAGTACTTAATGTTTTGTAATCTGTAAAATTCTGTGGTCCACATCTGTAGTTTTGTTGGTCTCACATTCCTCCACCCCACTATGTTATCAGCACCCAGCCTCCCCCATGCTTAATCACAAATTGGGGTGGTGTTGACTGCATCCTCAGGCCCAGAGGGCGCTGGGTCAGGCTGACCAACAATTCTCCCACAGACAGTAATTGGTTCTGAAATGGGCATATGAGCCAATTGGGGCCAATAGAATTGTGGCCAGGATTTTGATTTGACTGTTGGGAAAGGGAAGCTCTCTTTCTATAGAACTTGAAGATGGCAGCATGATGGCTGCCTTATTGCTAACTGAGGGGTAGAGGTGGCAGGTCTGTGAATGGAGCCAATAAGGAGGCACAAAGACTGGAAAGATGGTGAAAAGCAAGGGCTGGGTTGCATAATCTGAGGCTTTGGGCCCACATATACACCAGCACATATATTCTCTTTGTTTTAGTTAGATTAGATGAGGCAAATTCATCGAAGCCACATGCTCCCACGAAGGCGGGGTTTCTACACCAGCAAGCAGACTTGTGAGTGTTTGTTAGATTTGGATTCATTTGCTTGTGTGCTCCCTGATTCTGAGTCCTGGAGAGCTTCTGTACCAGCAGCAAGCTCTTCCTTCTGCCTGGATTTGACCATCCATACTGCCTTCTTGAAGTTCTTGAGAGGGTCCTGCTGTGAGACCCTTGCAGACGGGCATTGGAAACGCTCGCGGATGAGATAGCCATGTCTGGTGGGGGCAATGAAGCCATTGAAAGTTGGGATGATTCTATTCACCACAGCATGGACAAACTGGACAGCCAGGAGGGTGCCTGTGGGGGTGGAAGACAGGGTACAAATAAGAAAATAGGGATAACAGAGAACAAATTTCACATGTTTGAGAGTTGATTGCATGGAGTCAAATCCCTGCCATGCCCTTTACAAGCTTAGGTATGGCACTCAATCTCTCAGAGTCCCAATTTCTTCATCTGCAAAACGGGAACAATAACAGACTGCACCTGCAGAGGGAAATTCTGAAAATTTGAAGATGTTATGCATGCCAGGTGCTTAGTATCAGTTTCAGCCCAGAATGCATTTGACAGATATGATTATTGATGGAGGAGGAATAGGAAAAGAGGTTGTGAACTGACACAGAATGGGCTTTTAAGGCCACAATCCATAGACCTCAGCTTCTGAGCCATCTGGGACTTTTGTGAGACATTTTTGCTACTAGATATACTAGACTATAATGTATTTGATTATAATACATCTGATTACAATGTATTCAGCTACAATATATTTGGTTATTATATTGTTATCGCAATGTATCCTATTATGTGTTTGATTACAATGTATTTGGTTATAATGTATTTGATTATGATTTTCAGCTTTAATGTATATTCAGGTCCAATGTATTTGATTACTATGTGTTCAATTACAATGTATTTGATTATAATGTATTGGACCACTATGTATTTGATTATAATATGTTCAATTATAACATACTTGAAACTACCTAATGTTCATTGAGTTACTCACATGCTTTGTGACCTCGGGAGTTTCCCTTAACCTCTCTGAATTTCAATTTTCTTCAGTTATCAAACAGAAATAATTATGGGAGGGACCTATCCCCCTGCTAGGGTTCCTTTTCTACAGAAGGTGATGAAGGTAAGTATGGGACCAGGAAGACCAGCTTCAAACCACAGCCTGCCATTTACTCACTGGGTGTTTGGCAAGTCACTCTCAGACTCTCAGTTTTTACCCAGCTAATACTTCCAAACTCCATGTGCACTACCCTATGGCTATGGCCACACTCTGAACCTCTGAACATCTGTATGCATAATGGGGGCTCAGTCTACTTTCAATTGGATGGATAGAGGCCCACTCAGGTCCTAAAGAGGGCTCAAGGACCAATAGAAAGGATATTCTGGAGTCCCAGGTACCCAGAGCATGCATCTGGAAGAGGAGGTAGACCTGTCCTTCAGCCTTCAGACACCTCCTAACATGGATGGAACTCAGAGGAGACCTCAGAGGAGTCCCCCTAATGCTAATAACCCAGAATAAACCTTTCTTCTCTGGATCTGGGCTCAATCCTTCCCTCAAAACAAAACAACTCACCATCCTGCACACTCCAGACAATTATGGAACGATCCTTCAAGCCAGCAAACACATACTTGTCATCCTTGGAGAAGCAAGCACATTGGACTCCTCTACAGTAAGAATTCTGTCAAAAAAGACAACATCATCTTGATTTTGGACTGACACCCAGGAGATCAACCCTTAGGCATCTTGCAGGAAGCAAGGCTTATAAGTACCCCCTAGGGGAAAGATGTAATGAAACCTGGGCAAATGGGTCTCTATGATATCCTAGAACCAAAACACATCTTTGCAGATATTAGATTGAGGACTTAGTGACATTTTGCTTCAGAGAGCTGGAATTCTAGGATTTAATTTCTTTCTTTTTTTTTAAAG
Organism: Scalopus aquaticus; assembly: GCA_004024925.1. NCBI lineage: Eukaryota > Metazoa > Chordata > Mammalia > Eulipotyphla > Talpidae > Scalopus > Scalopus aquaticus. The sequence goes on from PVIJ01003571.1 coordinate 82,491, forward strand.
GATTTATTTATTTATACATACAAGCTGGGGTACAGGCCAGAGACTTGGGGCGGTGAGAGGGTTCACCAGAGAAAGAATGGGGAACAGAACAGGCAGATCAGGAATACACTGCTGAGGGGAGCGGCGGGCTAGGCAGGAGAGGTCTGCCACACCATGTGGGATTCTCCCGGCTGGGTATCGAACTCGCTGCCGACAGCTCCACAGCGCAGCGCTCAACCACTGCGCCACCAGAGAGGCCCGTATTTAATTTCTTAAATGGCCTTGGTTATGCAAGTGTTCGCTATAATTGTATTTAATTAAAAGCTATGTGCTAAATGCAACATAGGATACTGAAATGGATCCTAGAACAGAAAAGGGAAGTTCATTGAAAAACTGGGTATGATCCCATAATGTCAGTAGGTGAGATAATAATTGTTCCCACATTAATTTCTTAGTTTTGATAAACATGCCCTAGTTACATAAGAGGTTTACATTAGGGGCAGCTGGGTGAGAAGTATTTGGGAACTCTCTGTACAATCTTGCCACTTTTCTGCAAATGTAAAATCATCCCCCAAATTAAGTTTGCTTAAAAACAAGTACCAAAAAACTAGGTGTATTTCCTTGCTGTGGTGACATTTTCCATCTCAACTAAACAAAAGATTACTTAAATCCTACACTTATAGTGACTGCACAAAAATAAATAAGTTAAATGGGGCAAAGACCTTTTAAGATGTTACTACTTATATTCCCTCTTCTTTTAGTCACAAGATAGTCTTCCTATGTTGACTAATAATTTTTACATCTTGCAACCTAAGGTACAAGCTTCATTGTCCATCTGAAAAACTAAATAACATCAATCTAACAAGATTGTTGTCAAGATTAAATTATATGAAGATGTATTAATTTGTGTACTTTATATAATCTATAATAGGACTGTATATCTATCGATATATGTCTTAATAATATTGATACAATCATAAAACTTCTTACAAGATAATAGGTGTGGACTCTAAGACATTTCGTGATTAAAGGAGCTGCTAGTTTCCCTCTTCAACTTTGTAACATTTGTCATACTATTTCAGAGACAAGAAAAGCGCAAGCTCTTACTTTTCACTTGGAATGATAATGGGAAGGCCAAGAATCAAGCTTTAAGAGCCTCTATCTGGGCAATTCTATTTAACTTTTTTTCAGCATTAACTTTGCTTTTTTTTTTTTGTATACATTTGACTTGTATTCACTTTGTGTACTTCCAAAACTGTGTACAAACCATGTTTTCAATGTTGGCCTCCAAGTTTTTTATTAAGAAATTTGGGGGGGCCTCCCCGGTGGCTCAATGGGTTAAGTCGTAGAACTATGAAGCTATCCAGAGCCACTGCAGCATGAGTTCGATACCTGGCCAGGGAGCTTCCCACATGACAGCAGACCTCTCCTGCCTCGCCCACTGCTCCTCTCAGCAGTGTATTTCGGTTCAATCTGCCTGTTCTGCTCCCCACTCTGTCTCTGGTGAATCCTCTCACCTCCCACCCCCACCCCTCTGTCCTACATCCCAGCATTGTATGCATAAATAAATAAATCTTTAAAAAAATAAATTTTTGTATTAACTTGGAAAAAACACCAGTTGCTCTTCCTTCTGCCTAAAATGCTGTTTCACCTGAGCTTTTTAACCTTTTTCAGTAGCAACCCTTGTTACTCCATCTTTTGACTTTACCGTATTTTTCTTCAAAACCCTCTGCTTCACAATCCATCACATATTTGATGCTTTGCTTTTATTTCAAATTTTATTGAATACTGAGGATTTTTCAGGGGCTACTTCAGCGAGCAAACACAAACAAGTCCTGTCCTCACATTGCCCACAGTGTCTCGCCCATGAGAACGCGACTCCAAGAGGTGGGAGGGTGTCTGCCCTGGCCACAGCTACTTCCATGGCACTAGGAAGGGTCAGCAGAGGTTGTGCAATCAAATTGTTGGGTGTAAGAATGTTGGCCAGATTAAGGAGAGGAAAGTGAGGTTGTGCCAGCACAGGATTTGATCCTGCCTTTGAACATGGATATCTTGTTCTTCCTGGATCTTTTGATTTCATTTTGATCTTTTTAAACGTTGCCTTAAAATAGTATTTCTCTCACTTGCCAAGTTTGGGGGCACTGCTTAAACTCTGCTCTCGAGGTGAACATCACTGGCCTCATCCTAGTACCAACCCTGGTGAACTGCACACAGTGTGCACTTAATGAGGGATGCCTGTGTCACTTTTCTGACACTGGGCCCAAGCATGTGTGGTGTGTGGTGGACCACGCACCGTGTAGCTCATCTCAAATTTCCACTTGCATTCCTGCAGGTCCCAGAGACAAAGCAGCGCTTCCTCGGATCCGCTGACTGCCAGCTGTTCCTTGTGGCTGACCTCCACACAGGTGACTCGGCTCCCGTGGGCCTCCAGAGGGAACACTTTGGAATTCACACATTCATAGAGGAAGAGATCACCGTTGGTCATGCCGTAAATCACTCGGTAGTCGGCCAGGACGGCCACGCTAGATATGGTCTCAGGCAGCTGGGTATAGAAGGTGTAAGTTGGCCCATCAATGACTGGACAGGGGTCACCAGGACTGATGTCCAGCACCAGGACGATGTTGTCATAGGCGAGAACCAGGCGCTCTTCACCCTTGCTCAGCGCCATGCAGTTGATGGCCTTCCGGGCTTCCGGAGGGGGAATGCACATCACATCCTGCCTGGAGTTCAGGGGGAACACCAGGACAATCCCCGAAACAAGGCCAGTGAAGAGGAGCTTGGCCTGCTCAGCCACCTCCAAACACCTGACCTCATTGGAAGTGTCCAGGGTGTCTTGTTCCTCACCTGCATGGAGAGAAGACCACATCAAGAATGGGTCAGAGGAACACTGGAGCCATGTTTCCTATTTTTAAAGATTTTTAAAAAATGCTTTCATTATTCATAATCTTCAGTTTGGTTAACTACAAATTTCCAGACTTCCACTCTTGCTCCCAACCATCCAGGCTTTTAAAATGGTCATTGAATCATCTCACTGCCCTGCCTAGCCATTCTCCATGACTTCCCACTCCCTCTGACAAACATCCATGCCTTTCTATGGTCTTTGAGGCTACATGTGACTTTTCAGACCTCATCCCAAGTGTTCCCTTTCCAAAGTTCTAAACAGGGCCAGAGAATAAATATTTTTGCTTTGCAGGCTGTAAGCACTCTCTGCAACCACTTCATCCTGCCTTTATAGCCCCAAAGCAGGCACAGACAATGGCTTTGGGTAGTTTTGCCGCATGTATATTTGCTGAGTAATTAATTGGTCATAAGACAATTTTGCCATAAAAAGAAAAAATCAGGGGCAATTTCAAAAGGATATAATGAAACATGAAAAATTAATAATAAAATATGAAATATTTGGATACAAATATATTGCAAAAAGTACAAAACTTCTAGATATGTTGGGTCCCAGAAAAAGCTGCCCCACGATATGCTAAATTAGCAGCATGTTGTTGATTATTTTAAATCAAAGAAACAGTGGCAGACTGAATGGTACCCTAAACCTCCCTTTCTCCTAAAAGCATTTTCTCTGATGCTCTTCCTCTCTATATGGAAAGAATCTCCCTGCATTTAGAACTGCGGAGATGCCTCCTTGGCCGAGACAGGGATGTCCTGTATGAACAAACTCTGCTTAGCTCACTGCATTAGTTGTCCAAACCAAAACTTTCAACACTTTCTTTGTCCTGTTTGTTCTTCATAGATTTATTGCCTCTTTGTCGAAAAGCTATATACACTGGCTGTTTTAATCATTCACCAGGTTTCCTATCTTATGGACCTCCTTGCACATGAAATTAAATTTTCTCTGGCTAACTGCCTCATGTCAATTTATTATTGGTCCAAAGGAACCAAAATAGGGGAGAGGGATTACCCCCTAACAAATTTCCCTTACTTTTCCAGAAGTGTGTAGCAGATTCATGGCAATTCTGCACAAAGAATTAATTTTCTTTTGTGGATTTTACTTAAGCACGTCCTGAGTCTTTCATTTGTTCACAGTATTCCACATTTAAAAAACAATTTGGTGACCATATTCCAAGATTTTGCTTGTAAGAAACCTGATTAAGTCAGACAATGATAACCAGATTGTCCAGATTCTGCTGGAAATTTATAAAATTAAGTCCTATTTTCTATTAGCTATGTCCAACCTGATTGGAATTATTGGGGTGTTATGAACTGAATGCCCCCCAATTCATATATTAAAGCTCTAACTCTCAGGGTGATGGTAGTGGGAGGTAAGGGCCTTTGAGATTTGGTCATAAGGGTAGGGTCCCCGTGATTGAATTACTGTCCCCAAAAGAAGATACAGTAAAAAACTAGCTTCCTCTCTCAATTCTTTGCCATTTGAGAAGAAAATGAAAAGGCTGCAAACAACCAAGGGGCCCTCACCAGAACCCGTCATCCAATGCCTTGATCTTGGACTTCCAGAAACCAGAAACTTCTGGTTTCACCAGAACCATGAGAAATAGCTGTCTATTGTTAAGCTGTTCCAGTTTTGGTGTTTTGCTACAACAGCCTGAATAGACCAAGATGGATTTCAATTCTTACCCCCGCCCCCCAAAAGACAATGCTTATATCTTACAAACCTTCTGCCAAGTCCCAAACGGTGACTTTGTTTTTGTCTCCAATTTTGGGGAAGTACACATAGTTTCCATTGTGTGACACAGCAGTGAGGCCCGTGCGGTCCAGAAATGGGGTAGAGACTCCGGACTGCTGAGCATAAGTGAGATCCCAGACCTTCAAAGACGAGGACTGCTGGGAAGCAGAGGCCACCAGCGTCCCACCCCGCACCAGCAAGTTCACAGGGGCCCCAACCCCTTCGAGGATGGCCAGCAGGTTCCCCTGCTCTGACAGGCTCCACACCTGCGGATGGAAAGCAGAGTGGCAGCACTTATGTTGGTGTTGCCGGGAAACATGCGTAGAGCCATTTGTCCACTTGCAGTGGCTTCTTGAGCTGTGGTTCAAGGGTCTTCAAATTTCTCCACCTCCTCAAATTTCCCCACCTCTCACTTACGCACTGTAACAGCAGTTTTCAAAGTGTGTTTTAGGGAACCCCAAGGAAGGTTCCTCCAGGTCTTTGGAGGAAGGTATTTTGCAAAAGTCAAAAGTATTCCCATAGTAATTAAGCTGTAATTTGCCTTTTATACTCTCTTCCTTTCACAAGTGGGCACTGCAGATTTCCAGAAGGTAACAAACTATGGGAGAACGTGGAATCAAAGATGAGAGTCCAGCTACTTTCTATTGAGTCAGACAGGAAAAATTTACCAAAATATGAAATACATTCTTCTTATGAGTTTCCTTATTGCTTCAGGAAATAGAGTAATTTCCATAAAAATATGTTATTGTGTCTACATGTACTGTTAATGAATTAATGGGAAAATATGTTGGGATTTTCTCACCTCTAGTTTTTAATATGGTAATTATCAACAGATCTAAATGCCATGTAGGATCCTGGGTTGGATCCTGGAATCAAAAAGAAAAAGGACATTTGTGGGAAAGCTGGTGAAATTGGGAGATGAGTTCACAGTATTATTCAGTGTTAATTTCTTGGTTTTGATCATTTGAAATGTTGATGTTGGGGGAGGCCAGGTGAAGAGTAATGTCCATATGGGGACTCTGTGCTCTCTTTGTGATTGTTCTGTAAATCCTAAAATTATTCCAAAATAAATCATTTGTTCAAAACATAAATTCAGGGCCTCCCTGGTGGCGCAGTGGGTTATGTGCAGCGCTGTGGACCTGTCAGCAGCTGCAGCATGAGTTCTGTGCCCCTCCAGGGAGATTTCCACATGTCGCAGCAGACCTCTCCTGCCTCACCTGCTGCTCCCCTCAGCAATTTCAGTCAGTTTGCCTGATCTGCTCCCCACTCTGTCTCTGGTGAACCCTCTCGCCGCCCCATGCTTCTGGTCTGTACCCCAACTTGTATGCATAAATAAATAAATCTTAAAAAAAATAAAAAATAAACATAAATTCAAATGGCTATGACCTACATGAAGGAAAAAAAGCTCACAGAGGGCCTCTTGAAGAATGTAAAGCATTTGCAGAACACTAAGTTAGTAATCTGCTATTTATTTGCTATTTATCTCATACTTTCTCTTCAGTTTGCAGAACTTTGAGCTTAATGTTCCTCCCTCTCCCCACAGCCCTGCTCTACTCTAAAAGCCAAACCCTCCCAGATGTTCCTGTTTAGTGGAAATACTTCTTCCTTCATTAAACACTTTGGTATGCCCCTCTCAGTCTGTTGCTGGGTCCCTGGAGCTGCCCCTCCCCTCATCCTCCAAATGGGCTGCCTCCCATTACCTTCATTTGTTTCTGTGTTTTAAAGTCAGAGATCCCTAAAGACTCATACTTTGTGTTCCCGAGGTAGAGGTGAGGGTGATGCATCGCCCCCTCACCTGAATGAGTGCATCCTGGGAACCAGTGACAATCAGATTGTTGTCAGGACCAAAGACAGCTGTCTCCACCATGTCCTCATGTTCTAGGTCAGTGGCCATGAACCGATGAAACCCTTGTGAGTCAGCCAAGAATATCCGCACAGATCTACTGAAGCCTGAAACGACAGGGACTGGGGTGATGCCCTTCATTCCTTGAGGAGCTTGAGAATAATTCAGTTCACTAAAGAGTTCTCTGAGTACCTACTATGTGCCAGTGGTGAACAAGGTAGACACAGCCCCACCCTCACATATCTTACAGTGGTGGTGGTGGTGGTGGTGAAATAACAGTCATCAGTAATTTCACAAAAGAGATTCCAATCTGTTTGGGTTTATCATGGTGTCCCAGAACCCAGCACGAAGTAGGGCACAGTCAGGTATCACTTACGATGCTTTGGTCAACACTGGTCTAAAGTGTTTTTGAGCCCTTGAAATGGCTTCATAAAAATCATACTAATTTTAGGGCAGTGAAAATACCCTGTATGATACTATAATAATGGATATGCATCATCATACATTTATCCAAAACCAGAGAATGTGCAACGCCAAGAGTGAACCCCAATTCTGTGTCCAGTTCTGTGGACTTTGGGGGATATGGTGTCCATGTGAGTTTATCATTTGTAACAAATGCACGATCCAGTGCTGGATGTTGATAGTGGGGGGGGGGCGGGTAGGGGTTACATGGAAAATCCCCATACCTTCTGCTCAATTTGGTTGTGAACCTAAAATGGATCCCCCCAAAATTCAGACTATGGAGTACCTGTTGGTCTCCTCTGCTGGTAAGCTTTCCCTGATCGCTTTGACTAAGGAAAAGTACCTACCATAATTCTACCATAATTCTTTATTCTTGTCTTACACCAACAACCTCTCTATCTTGTTGCTAGCTGGTTGTCCATTTTTCCTGCTAGCCTGGTAACCCCCTGAAAGCGGGGACTATGTGGGCTAACTTACTCTCAGTGTGCTCAGACTTCCTCTGTCTTGTGATTGTCCAACAGAAAGAATTTCCATTTCAAACATAACCAACCTGAAGCCCAAAAAGGCTCAGAAATTTGTCCAAAATGGGTTGACAAACTATAGTGCATGGGCCAAAACTGACTGTCACCTACTTCTGTATGGCCCATGAGCTAAGACTAGTTTTTGCATTTTTAAGTGGTTGGGAAAAAATCAATATAAGATTACTATTGTGTGATAGGTGAAAATGACATTGAAATTCAAATTTCAGCAACCATAAAGAAAGCAGCATTGGCACATAGACACACCCACCTGTGGGGGGCAGTTCAGGTTACAAGAGCAGGATTGAACTGACCTATAAGGTCTGCAAACTCAATGACACTTACTACACGGCCCTTTGCAGACAGTTTGTAACCTTCTCTGGTCAAAGATTTCTCCTTTTCCAAGTCCCTCTCCACTTGTAACCAAATCCAGAGTTGCCTCATCATCACTCCCAAAAGAGCTCAATATTACCTGCAGCAAGAAGGGAGTCATCTTCAGAGACCACCAGGAACCCCACAGCTTCTGGAAGCTTCTCCAGCAGGCTGTCTCCTTCAGAGGAAACCTGTGTAAAGTCAAGAATGCCCATCAAACATTTCCCTAGTGTTAAGGGGTCAGGGTGAGGGGCCTGGATTTGCCACAGGGCTCTGTCACTCACTGACTCTGGGTCCTTAAGCAACCTTCTTAACCTTGGTGCCTGAGTTTCCTTACCCGTTAAGTGGGAGTCAATACCAGGATCTTCTCATAGGGCTATAGTACACACACAAGAAAGCAGCCCTCCCAAACTGGCAGCTGTTATCATTACTTTTGGAGGTGTTGTAACTAACTCAGCATCTCTGAGAACATTCTACCACCAGCCCCCTAGAGGAGCTCTGGAGATCTCAAATAAAATGGAAATAGGTTGGAGCCAGAGAAGGGCACTCAGTTTATAGCCATCTGTAACAGAGAAAATGACAACAGCTACATCTTAGTATATATTTTTTGAGAGTTAATAAGTTGATGAATATAAGTTCCTGGGCTAATGTTTACTGTACAGGGAGACTATGTGAAACTTTGCTATGTCCATTAAAGCACCTCAAGTGCAGGCATCAGCAAACTTTCCCAGTAAATAGTAAATGCTTTAAGCTTTGCACACAGACTACCTCAACTTTGCTGTTCTAGCAAAGCCACAGACAGTATGAAAACAAATGAGTGTGATTGTAGTCCAATAAAACTTCATTGATGGACACTAAAACTCAGAGTCCATGGAATTTTCACATCACAATGTACTATGATTTATTTATTTTCTATACATTTTAAATCACAAAACCACTCTGGGATGGACAAAAACAGGCAGCAGGGCACAGGTTGCTGACTGCTGCTCAAGCCTATCTGATATTTTAGAGCTACAGAGTCTCCCCTAATAGAGAAGGTCCTTCATTCACTTAATGAAGAGTCACTCGAGATAATACTCTGTTATTACATATTATAGTACTGCAGCAAATATTATAATCTAACTAGGCTGGTCTTATTTTAAGAGAGGGGTTTATTGCTGAAGACCTCAGATACTATGAAATGTGTCAAATTTGAGCAGGATTTTCTCCTAGGACCAATAAAGGACAGTCAGTGTCTTGCCAAGCACCACGGCACTCACATATATTCATGTAGACACAGTGCACCAGTCACGAGACAATGAGCAAAGTTTAAAATGTTTTTTCATATTTACCTATTTCAGATTTGCACAGAAAATAAGACTGAATACTTTTGCAATCATATTTCAAATTTACCTACATCAAATTCATATCTGTGCATATGTGCAAGAATTTAGAAGCTCCAGGGTATAGGATTGCTGGATTTGAATGTAATGTAATTTTTTATCTTGATAGACAGCACAAGATTGTATTCCCAAAGGCTTCCCCAATGTATACTCCCATGAAGAAGGTAAAATAGTAGCTGAGAAATGGATTTTCTTTTCATAAAAACATTCACTTTTATGTTCAAAATAAGAGCTGCATTACAAGCACTTCGCTGAAACAGTCAATTCCTGGGAGTTTAAAAAACATCAAATGTTTAGATAATAAAATAAGGTTCCTGTTCCTGGTAAAAAGCATCATTCCATGCATACAGTTTCAAAGTTTCAAAGAATTGCAATGAACAAAAGCAAGTCAGAGTCAGGTCTCTGGGCTCGGAGTCAGTGCCTTGGTCTGGAGTTGCCCCATGAAACTGCACGTAAAGCTTATAGTTGTGCTTGAAGCAGTATGTGTGTGTTAACTTCTATTAGAGCAGGATGGGGTCCTACAATATATTTTGAAATCTTTGTTGTGAGTTCATACCATATTAATACCAGACTCTTGGTTGACATACCTACAACCTTCATTTTGTAGTGTGCAGGTCTAATGGCTCCACAGGTGCTCTTCCTGAGATCAGATAGTTCTAGAGGTTTTGGGTACCTCCTCATTCAGCCTCCTTGTCTTTGTTCTGACTTTCCTAGGGCATGGATAGCTTTGACCATTCTCTTTCTTTTCTGTTTACCTTTTCAGGTGCATGTCCTTTATTCACTGGGCTTCCATCCATAATGCATCATTTAATAATGGGGTTATGTTGTGAGAACTGCATCATTAGGCAATTTCATCTTTATGTGAACATCACAGGCTGTAATCACACAACCCTAGGTGATTCAGCCACCGTACACCTAACCTGTTAGGAGGCCTGTCATATACATGGTCCACCGTTCATGGAAATGTCGTGACATGGCCATATGTCCCTTCTGCCTAAAGAACTTCTTTATAGCATTTCTAATAGTCCCAAGTAGTTGAAGACAAATTCACTCAGCTTTTGTTTGCCTAAAATTGTCTCTATTTTGTCTCTAATTTTGAAATATCTGGATGCCTAGCTTGACGGGTTTTATTTTTTTTCCCCATCATTCCCACTGTCTTCTATCTTCATAATTTCTGAAAGAAATTAGCTGTAATTCTTATTATGAACACCCACTGAAAGGAATGGGTTTTTTTTCTTCTGACAGCTTTAAATTTTTTTCTTTCTCTTTGTTTTTCAGCAGTTTGATTCTGATTATCAAAATGAAGTTCTCTTTCTTTTGACCCTGCTGAGGTCTGTGTGAGCTTTTGGATCTGTGGGCCGTATCTTGCATAAATTTTGGAAATTTTTCTTCTATTACCATTTCAAATATTTGTTTTTCTTCATTTTCTTTCTCTCCTTTCCCCCAGAGATTCTGGTTATACTTATGATCATTTGGCAATGTCTCACAACTCTCAGATGCTTAGTTCTTTTTCCACTCATTTTTATCCTTTATGTTCATATTGGATAATTTCCACTAATTTGTCTCTAATTCACTGATCTTTCTCTAATGACTTATGTGCTCTTAAGTGCATCAAATGAATTCTTCATTTCTGACATTCTTTTTTCCTTTCTAGCTTTTCCACTTGATCCCTTTCTCTAGCTTTAATTTTGAAAAGTCCCCATCTGTTCACACATTATCCTAAATATTTGGAAGTTCTTTCTGATCATTTCAACATCTGAATCATTTGTGTGTTCACTTCTACTGATTGATTCACTCTGAGCATGTCGCCACTTGCTTGCTTCTTTTTATGTGTCATAATTTTTGTTATATTGGACATTGTATGTAAAAGAACAGTAGAGTGTAAAATAATATTTACCCTGTGAAAGCGCATACTTTTTCTGTTGGGCTTTTAGTGTAGAGGATTCCAAATCAATCTCATCTGTGCTTCTGCTGAGTCTGATTGTTGGGTTTGATTACATCTTTAGTTACATTTATTTCACTACTTTCTTCCAATGTTTTGAGGGTGATATCAAGAATTTTCATGCAGCAGGACTGAGATCTGAGCACTGGTGAGATTCCAGACCCTCTAGCTCTTACAGCCTAGCCACAAGCTTTCCAAATCATGAGATTGCTATTTCTACTTTACAGCCCTTTGGGATGTTAAAGATTATCTTCCAGTCCTGCCTGCAATTTTCTGCTCTGATATACATTTTGCCAGGAATGTGGTTTGGATTCTTCTAGAAACATGCTGAAAATAGTATTCGAGTGCAAGTAGTTTACTTGGGAATTGATCCCAGGAAACAGTGGTAGAGAGCACAGAATTGAGATAGGGAAGGGAAAGCATCCAGTAAAAGTGACTCATCAAACCAGTAACCAGTGTGGGCAACTAGGGAGCTCAGTTCTGCTGGGGTTGCTCTGAGAGAGAATGTAGAATATGCATCAGGTTTCCCTATGGAGGGGCCAGGAACTGGGGTTCTACCCACCTGCTCCATAAGTGGTTGGGTAAGGGCTGCTTCCAACAGCATTAACACAGGGTCTATGTGTGCTGTGGGGGGAAGGGGAGTCAGAAAAAAAAAAACAAACACTCAGGTGCAGAGTTGCAGTATGCAGCTGTAGTGCAAGTGACTGACATGAAGATTTTGATTGCTGAGATAGCTATTTCAAATATATCCATCTTGAATAAACATATCACCAGATGCATGAGACTACTGCTAGTAAATTAACTAGATTAGGAATTAAACTGCAACCACCTGTGAAGTTCCTTCTTTCAGAAAGCCCTGTGTGACCTAGATAACTGACCACGTGAATGACCCAGCTTCTCCTTTCCCATGCTCTAATTCCATATCATATCTAAATTTTCATTGGTCCATAAAGAGTGGACCTATGAAACCCTAGCCAGCTCACCCTCAAATGTTAATAAAGGCAGAGTTCCACATCCTTTCTTTCACAGCTCTCTCTTTCTCCAACTCCCCCAACACCTCACCATGTGGCCCTCGGGCGTGCTTGCATCTTCAGGAACTGAGTGTAATAAATCTTGCTCCTAAAAGCTCCCTAATGGTTTCGTGCTGAAGTGCATCATGCAGTCATAGTAATAACCACAAAAGCTGGCCTAGCCATAAATAGGGACCCAGAGAATGATGTGAAAACCTCTCTGGAGCTCCCTGAGAGTGAGGTGTGCTTAAAAGAAGATGCTAGACTTGGGACCAACAAAAGAGCAGCCTTCAAGAACAGAGAACATTGAGGAGTCAGAGATGGGCCACCAAACATGGGTTGTACAGGGAGAAATCAGAATTGAACTAACACCATATTTCCACTTCAGTTTAGTGATATCTGAGTGCCCCCATCCCCACAGGTTGGAAGCCTGGGCATGTCTGCCCATCCCTTGTCCTGGTTCTGGATGTAGGTGCCATTCCCCCCTACCCATCTTACAAATTGGGAAATTGAGGCTCACAGGAGGGGCTGAGCTAGCCCCAAAATACAGCCAATTAAAGGTAAGATTAAGATTTTCAAACTCAAGTGTGTCTGATCCCAAAGTTGAAGTTCTTTCTAGGTTTACTAATGATAATCAGAGAATGAAAAAGGAGTAAAATTAAATAACTGGGAGACCCCTTGACAAGAATGAGGTTATATCTCATTGTGCTGCTTGGTGCCTAGGCCAGGGAGACTCAGGGAGATGCCAAGGCCACAAGATCCAGAAATGCAGAGCTTTGGGATGAGTCTTTAGATGTTATATTTCTCCCCTTTTCAAACCTGCACCTTCTCAGCAGGGCTTATAAGACCCTCTGTGATCCACCCCATGCTGCCTTTTATTTTCCTGAAACACCAAGCACACTTCTACTTCTCCCATGACCTCCCATATTCCCTTCATCTCCACTTTTTCCACCTTTAAAATCCTTGTTCCAGGGACTATGGTGACAGTTCACGGGTAAATTGGTGGTGGGTAACCCACAGGGAATACACAATAATGTAAAAGATATAAATAATATATACATATATTTAAAAAAATAAATAAACTTAGAAATGAAATTTAAAATAAAATAAAATCCATGTTCCAAGGCTGCCTCCCCAGTGAAGTCTTCCCAGATTGCCTCTTTCAGAAGTATTTTCTTCTTCACCAAGAACACACTTCACCTATCTCTACTGAAAACAGACTCTGTCTCTTAGTATGACCCTGTCATTGACAAACCACCTTCCTCCATAAGTTGAGCTCCTTGGGAGTGGATTTGGGCTCTTGTACTCCTAGAACCCCTCCAGTGCCCAGTGTGGCCCTTATTTCTCCTCCTGTGCATCCCTGTGTAATTCACTGTTGGAGACCCATCTGTACCCTCTCACTATTCTCCTCTATTTCTGAAAGCTGCTGACCATGTGCCTGCAACTCCTAACCTGGGTTGATGTTGTTGTTGCTTTTGACCTCCTCCCTCATCTTACCAGAACATTTGGTTCTGTGTGATGCTATCCACCCAACCATTGATGGAACCGGTGGGTAGAACCCCAGCTCATGTCTTACAATGGGGACATCTCTGAGCTATCTCCCAGGATGGAGGGCCAGAGGCACAGCAGGACCAAACTCCAATTATTGGCTGCATTAACCAGACTCCAGGATACTCTTAGATGTTTCTTGAACTGTGCTAAATTACAAATTTCTAGAATTAAGAAGCCAAGAATCATTTATTAAAAGATCAGACTTGAGAAGTTTTCTCCCAACTTATTGGACATCTAGGTGCTTTTGAGCTGAGTTGATGTCAGCATCATATACAGTAAAGTTGCTTACCAAAGAGATGGAGCCCTGGCTGAATCCAGCAACCATCTTTCCCTGTTTCTGGACCGATACGCCACAGACAGGTGCTTCTTCTTTGACGCTGGACAAATGTTGCTTGCCCTGTAGTTTTCCTGTGGTGGCGCTCCACAGACTGACCACACCAGCCTCAGACACTGTCAGCAGCATAGCCCTAGAAGCCAAGGCTGCCATGCACATCCAGGGGTCGGTAACATCTCCCAGGATACGGAAAACCAACTCTGCAGTTTCCAGATTCCATGCATTGATCTAAAGGAATGATGACCAAGAAGAGACATGTCAGTGGGAGAATTAGATGGTAAGCTTTCCAAAGCTGAATTCAAACCCTGCTCTTTTTTTTATAGTTCACACAATTTTTTAAAATATTGTAACTTTTTTAAAAGATTTATTTTATTTATTTATGCATACAAGAACAGGTGTTTAGGCCAGAGGTGCGGGGTGGGGGGGTGAGAGGATTTACCAGAGACAGAGTGGGGAGCAGAACAGGTGCATCTACTGAAATACACTGCTGAGGGGAGCAGTGAGCGAGACAGGAGAGGTCTGCTATGCCATTTGGGTTATCTCCCTGGCCTGGGATCGAACTCTTGCCGCAGTGGCTGGCAATAGCTTGATAGCGCTGAGACTTTAACCCCTGCGCCACCAGGGAGGCCCAGTTCATAAAATTATTTTCAAGACTCTACCAGTTAAAAAAAAAAAAGGAGTGGTGCGGGTGGCCTGGATTGGATCTTGGAATACCAAAAAAGACATTTGTGGAGAAACTGATGATTCCAAATAAATTCTGGAGTTAGGCTGATAGAAATTATCACTATCACTGCACCCTCAGTATGTAAGATATTGACACTGAAGAGGCTGGACCAAAGCCATATGGGAACTCTCCATAGTATCTACACAACTTGCCACACGTTTAACATTGTACAAAATAAAAAGGTTTTAAAAATGGGGGGGGGGGCCGGGTAGGGGAGTACATGCCAAATGCATTCACATATATGTCCAAGTAATTATTGATTAAAACCGGTTTCATGTTTAACCTCACCAAAAAAGTGTCTTTTTATTGGCAAGAACCATTTAACTAGTAAATGTTTGCCCATTAATTCTACTTCTGCGGTTTACACTAAAGAAATACAGAGAGATACACACTTACACACACACACACATGCAGTTGATCCTTGCACCATATGGGTTTGAACTGCACAGATCCACTTACATGTGGATTTTCTTTTAAACAGACAACATCAGCTTATGGTGTGGTTAAATACAGTACTATAAATGCTTTCTCTGTTCTATAAATGACTTTCTTAATAACATTTTCTTTTCTCCAGCTTATTTTATTGTAAGAGTATAGTGTATAATACACGTAACATAGAAAATATAATGTATGTAACAATGTTAATTGACTGATCATGCTATTGTTAAGGTTTCTGGTCAGCAGCAAGCTATTAGTAGTTAAGTTTTGGGGGAGTCAAAAGTTGTTCATCACTTACACATCTTACTTCATTATTAAAAAGTACAACGAATTGGGAACAACATATATGTTCAACAGTAAGGATTACTTAAATAATCTGTAGCAGAACTGGGCAATGGAATTTAAGAAATCACTAGGCATGCTAATTTTGAAGGATGTTTATGTTATAGGCAAATATATTTGACATATTTGTGAAAAATTGCTTTATAAAATGAATGTGTGGTTTTACATGTGATTTTACCCCAATTTTTGTTTTATCGACATGCAATACAATGAACATGTACACCAAATAAAGTAATATCATATAAATGGTAATAATAATGTTAACCTTTGGAATTATTTATTATTTGTTTATTTATTTATTATTTATTATTTTTTGCTGTGTCGTGCAAACTTTTGCTGATAAAAAAGATGATTTCTATAATCAATTTTGAAGTCAATTGACACATTAGAAATATTTAAAATATGTGCAATAAAAACATAATACCAGCCACATGTGACTTTAAATTTTACTAACCACCTCTTAAAACGTAAAAAGAGGGCCTCCCTGGTGGCCCAGCGGTTAAGCGCTGCACTGCAGAGTTGTCGGCAGTGGTGATGCAAGTTCGACGCCCAGCAGGGGGAGAATCCCACATGGCGTGGCAGACCTCTCCTGCCTCCCCCGCTGTTCCCCTCAGCAGTGTATTTCCGTCCATCTGCCTGTTCTGCTCCCCACTCTGTCTCTGGTGAACCCTCTTGCCGCCCCACACCTTTGGCCTGTACCCCAGCCTGTATGTATAAATAAATAAATCTTAAAAAAAAAAGTAAAAAGAAACAAGTGAAGAACATTTCAACAACATTTTAATCTACTAGGTCCAAATGTTTTCATTTCAACATGTGATAAACATAAAATTTTAGGGAAATATTTTACATTATTTTTATGATACTACATCTTCGAAATCCAGTGATTGCTTCGTCCTATGGCACATCTCAATTCAGAACAACCACACTTAGAAGCATTGGTGGTATAGTGATGAGCACAGCTGCCTTCCAGAATAACTACATTTGAAGTACACAGTAGCCACACATGACTGGTGAACCCCAGTATTAAACAGCAGAGCTGATAAGCTACCAATTTTACTAGTGTTAATGGCCATCAATTACAAATAAAGTGCCCTAATTAATAGCTACGAATTATTTGGTGCATACACCATGCCAAGCCATGCTAGGTGTTTTGAGTCATTAGCTCATGAGGTAGTTGTAGAATTGAGTCAGAGTGGTAAAATGATATGACAAAGATGACACAGTATGCAAGGAGGGAATCACTGGGGCAAATTCAGATTACAAATATACTCCCCCATGCCTTTAGTTATTAAGTTTTAACACATGATTCTATTTTGTGTCTCTGTTCATAAAGTGATCAATTATAGAGTTAAGATGGACAGATTAGAATAACAGCGGAATTTGTATTCTTTTCAGATATATATGGAGCATTTATCAAGAGAGACCATAAACCAAGTCTCAATGCATTTGAAAAGATTCATATCTCTTAAATGGCATTAAATTAGGGGGGCAAAATAACAGAAAGCTATCAGGGAACTTCTCAGGTATTTAGCAGCAAATAGCACATTTATGAATAGCCCATGGATCAAAGAGGAAATCAAAAGGGAAATCTGACAGTATTTTTTAAACTAAATATTAATGAAAAAATAGCATTTCCGTGTTTGTGGGATAACAGTAAAGCAGTACTCAGAGGGAAATTTATAGCACTAAAGGACCACATTAAAAACGACAAAAGGTCTCAAATCTTAGGGCCAGAAAGAACTGTTGAGATTATTTTACCAACTATGAGGTTTGAAACCCCTTATAGTACCTTTCAGGTGGTTGTGTACCCTTCTTTACCCTTTTCCCCTTATCAGGGAGTCCCTCCTTATAGAAATAGCATATACTGACTTTGAATGTGCTGGTCTCAGCTTCCTTTTGCAAACAGGGCAGGTGTTAGTTACCTTTGAGCCAGAGGCTGAATACACAACCTTCTTTTCTTCATCCACATGAAGACTCCAGATCTGAGGGTCAGTGGGATCTTTTGAGCCTCCATCCCAAATGGTGAATTTCTCCTTCCCAGACAGTAAGTCCCACAAGCGCAAAGTGTGGTCCTTTGAGGCAGATATGGCCTGAGTGCCTTTCGTAAACACTTTAACACACCTCACTTCTCCTGCAGTGGGATAGGACAGAAGAGAAAAAAGACTCAATCTAACATCCATATAGCAAATAACTAGAAATAGTCTCTTAGTGAAAAAATTAAAATGGTTTCAGAATTTCGGAACATCATCTATTGTGAAGATGAAATCTTTTTTTTTTTAAGAATTATTTTTATTTGTTTTTGCATAGAAGAACTGGGGTGTGGGCCAGAGGTGTGGGGGGTGGTGAGAGGATTCACCAGAGGCAGAGTAGGGAGTAGAAAAGGCAGATCTACTGAAATACACTGCTGAGGGGAACAACAGGTGAGACAGGAGAGGTCTGCTACACCACGTGGGTTAGTTCCCCAGCCGGGGATAGAACTCATGCTGCAGTGGCTGGTGATAGCGTGGTAGTGCTGAGACTTAACACCTGTGCTTCTGCTCAAGGTGACCGGCTGGAGCACAAGAGATTGCGTGGAGCAGAGCTGAGATGTCTCAGAACAACCTGAACCAACCAGCTCCCAAAAGCCCCACTCACTGACCACAGGAGCGTGAGCAAGCCTGCTGAGACCAGAACTGCCTGAATGGCTAATCTGCAGGCAAGCTAAAGAAATAGCTATATTGTTCGAAGCTATGTGATTTGTGGTGCTTTGTTATAAGGCTGCAGTTGACCGATGCAGGAAAGCAGCCAGGGATAGAAAGAAATGAACTGGTGGGGAAGGAACTCTGGCGATGGCCATTTGTTATAGGACACTAGGAAGAGGTAGACAGTAAACCCCCCCCCTTCTAGAACCTCACCTGTGTGCCCAGCTAGGATGTGGGTCGCCTGCTGCTCTTCCACGTCCCACACGACCAGCATGCCATCCTGAGTGCCAACCACCAGCAGCCTCTCCTCCAGGCTCCATGCTGCGGTGGTGATGCCTGCAGTCACACAGAAACAAGGGTGATGACACTGATGGAGGAGATATAATGCAAAATAAAATTAGAACTAGACCCACACAAGAAAGTGGGGGTAGAAGCAATCAACATAACCATGAGCACAATCCCTAAGTGCCAGCTCCTAAGTTACAAAACATAGGTAGGAGCTAGGTGGCAGTCTAAGGGCAGAGATATGGAGATTGAGCCCATTGTAGAATCTCCTGTCGCTTTTCTAATTCTAGTTAGCCGGTAAACAAACAGCCATCCTCGAAGATGAGCCCCTCCCAACTGAAAGAAGCCTATATCAGTGCCATCCATGAAAGAATTTGGGACAGCCATTTTCTCTGCCCACCTGTGCCTATGCAGGTGCTTTCCTTTACCAACTCTGTCCCTCTGCAGGGCAGCGGCCTGCCTGTCTACCCGTGACCTGCACCCTGCAGGCCCCTCTTAGCAAACCTGCCCCCTCAGAGGGGCAGCTCTTCCTGTCCGCTTGTGTCTGTACAAGTGTCCTTTACTTCCTTGTCCTAATAAACCTGTTCTTTAAGTATAACTGAGTGTCTCGTGGAGAAACTCGCCGCACGCTGCCAAAGGGAGCTCTGGTGAAACCTTTCCCAGAGTGAACCCAAGGACACCGCTCTGCTCTCAAATCCATCGACTCTAATAAAATTACATCAACACCAGTTCCCATGCCTGAGTGCTCAGCCATAGGGTCCTCTGGTGGGCCCCCACTTCACAGATGAGGAAACTGAGGCATAGGCATGCCATCAGTTTCTGGTCCAGAGCCACATCCCTAGGAAGTGGCAGAGCCAGGGTTTTGAAGCCGGCACTGACCGATGCCAGATTCCCATCTGGGCTGTGTTATTTATGTTGCTCTTAGGGACTAAACCACATCCTGGTCATAAGTTCAGTGGTCCTCACCTGGGAGTGATACTGCTCCCCAAGGGGCTGGGTGACAGTGTCTGGGTGGAGTTTTGGTTGTCACAATTGGGGACTGAGGTGTTAGTATGTCTGGAGACCAGGGGTGCTGATCGATGTCCTGCACTGCCCGGGAGGACTCGCCGCCCTAAATGTCAGTAGCGCCAAGGCTGAGAACCCCGCCCTGGTTGGCCGAGGCTCAGGAACACAGTCAGAGTCATGCGTCGCTGTGGGTGTTTGGGTGCAGGAAGGCCCTCTTAGACCGCGGTGCTGCAGAGCCCAGGCAGGCAGCATCATCCAACCAGTGTAATTACACTGTTTATCACCAAAGGCGAAAGGGCCCCAAGATACATCTCTCAGAACATATCCTAGTCATTAAGAGACACGACTATATATTGGCTGTAAATGGGGACCCTGCTTGACCTGGGAGCCCAAGAAAAAAAATTCTGCCGATAGCTTGGGCGAGTACAGGCCAAGGCTCTCTGCTGGGTGGGTCCAGATTGGAGCATCACTGAGGAGAGAGGCGCCGAGATACAATGGAGAAAACACCATCTAGATATCCAGACCTGTCTTTCTGAACGTCTTCGAGTCTTTTTCCAGTGCCTCAGTTTCTCTATATGTGAAATGGTGGGCAGAGTATTGAAATCGAGCCAGAGTAGATTCCAGTATCCAGGATTTTGTTTCCATCCCGATGGAACAATGATGAAGAGACAGGAATTTTTCTCTTATTTATTTATTTTTTATTTTTGGCCTTTGTCTTCCTGGTCATTCACCCACTGTGCGATCTTGGAAATGCAAATGTAAACTTCTCATTTTAAAAAATGACAAAACTGAAGCCCAGAGCCAGTAGGAACTTTCTCAACTTCAACACAGCTAGGGCTTATACAATTAGGCACCATGGGTCTAAAACACAAAACATTTCCTAACCCTGAGATGACAAAAGGACTAAATTTCACAATGAGCTGTGATTCCCTACAGCGAAGTCATTCTGGATGGTGAGTGCATGTTTAATGTAGGCAAAGACCATGCAGACATACCTTATTTTATTGGCTTCACAGATGTGATTTTCACAAATCAAAGAAATTTGTGGCAATCCTGCACAGAGTAACACTATGGCTGCCATTTTTCCAGCAGTGTGTGCTCACTTCCTGTCTCTGTGTCACTTTTGATTAAGGTATATAATTTGCTTTTGTAGACATAAGGCTACTGCAAATTTAATAAACTATGGTATATTGTAAACATAACTTTCATATGCACCGGAAAACCAAAAAGTTGTGTGACTCTATTGTGATACCTGCTTTATTGCGGTGGTCTGGAACTGAACTTAAGGCATTGTTGAGGTGTGCCTGTAGTTCCCAGACTCCCTTGGAGTTGGATATGGCTAAGTTCTTGACAGAAACACAGAATCAGAAGCCATAAGTTCTGCTTCTGGTTTCTACCCTTAAAGGAAAGGGGCGTGCCATTCACTGCCCCTTCCCCCTGGCTAGAATGCCAGCAAGATGGTTCAGAGCTGAGGCAGCCATCCTGGGTCACTAAGTGTAAGTGTCACATTAAAAATGGCATTGTCCAGATGGAAAGAGCCTAGGCCCCTAACACCCTGGAGACGCTGTATTACTGTAACAGGGTGGACCCACAGGAAAGGGACAGAAGGGACCCAGCACAGCTGTGACAGAAGGAGCAAAATCAAAATGAAGATAAAAACTGCCTTTGTTAACCTTCCCATGGGTCTCTCACCCACATCTTTTTTCAGCCAGTCCAAGGGAAGAAGCAGGCGCAGCTTCCTCACACGTCTCTCTGCTCCATGTGCCTCCTCCAGACCTCCTTTTTGCTCTCCATCCTTCTTTCCTTTTCCCAGTCTTCTCTCCAGCTTTTTTCCCTCCCTACTCAGCTCCACCCTTCCTTGGGTGGGGCAGGGAACCTGGAACCTCCCCTTTTCCTGGGCACCACCCTCTTACATTACCTCTGTCCACGCTCAGACTATTACATGAGGATGAAATGAACTATTCTTATTTAAATCACTGTTTTGGCCTTTGTTATAACATCTAACTCTGTATCCTAACAAATAGATACTTTTTCCTGTTAAATCATATTCAGCCAGAGACGACTCAACACAGCATTCTAGAGTCTACCCTTAAATCAACTCCTCCATGATTGTATGTTTCTTAGAATTCCTATTTTGGAAGCAGTGTGCCTTGATACTGTGGCTTTCCCTATAAGATCATGTGGCACAGAAATGGCCTAAGTCACAATAACTGACATTTGAATCATAAGCAAGTTGTATTCAAAGGACTCATGACTAATGTGAGAGATTCGGGTGGGCAGATAAAGATATGACTGAAAGAAGTATTTTGGTGGATAAGTGGATACATAGGTAGCTGGTTGAATGAGTGGATGAGTGAATGGATAGATGGGAAAATGGATGAGTCAATTGATGGATGGATGAGTTGATGAATGGCTGGGTATATGGCTGGGTGGAGGATAAGTAGATGGAAAGGCCAGAAGAGAGAGGAAGGGAGGAGGAGTTGATGGACAGATAGATGAACAGAAGAGAGGAGGAGAGGAAGGGTGAGTGGATGGAAGGATGGATGCCTGATGAATGGAGAGAATGAAATCTTCTTGTGTCCTCTGACATCTGGACGTCCCAGGGGAATCTACAAGCACCACCAGCCTCTCAGGAACAGTCAAGCCTCGATGCCTAACTTTCAGACTTACTAGCATGAACTGTTCATTGCAGAAATTGTCTTTTGAGATGGACACTAAGCCCCTAAAGGTGAGACCACAGCAGGGCAGTCACATCCTCCCTCCCTGGCTCATTAGTGGTATTTACACTGTAATCTACAGTCCCCGGGGGCAGGGGAGGCAGAGAGAGTGAGACAGCATGAGACAGCAGGGGCAGGCCCTGATGGCACCCTTGGGGCCTTTCGACTGGCAGAGGGGAGCCCCAGAGACTAGTTTGAAACACCTGCTGTCTGCTGTCCTCAGGCAAGAGTAGGCCTGGAAGGATATTCGCTACTCAAAGACTCACCTTTGTGACAGCCAGTGAGGGTCGCCCGGAGGGGTCCCCCAGGGGGCTGCAGGAATCCTGCAAGGGGCACCAGCACAGGATGTGGACACAGCCGGAACCAGCTCTGGGCCTGTTGGCACAGCTGTCCTACCAGGGCCGGGTGTGAGGTGGTGAAGAAATGGAGCCTGGCCAGGAGTTCCGTGTACAGGATGCTTTTCTCTACAACAGAGGGGACCAGGTCAGGGGGAGGGGCACCACTGCAGCTGGAGTCCCCACAAGTGTCCTCTCTGGCTTCCTCTTGGACATGCCCCTTCACGTGCACCAGGAGATTGCCAGCCTCCGGGTATTTGTCCACGCCATCACTGCTGCTGGAAGTCTTCGCACCCTCCCTGTCCCTTTCCTTTCTCATGCTCACAATTCCTCTTTTAGCTCAAAGTCACTTCTGCAACAAGCTTTCTCCAGCCCAACCCTCCAATCCCAGCTCCTCCCACGCCCGGCATCTCAGGCAGTCTGGTTTTCTTTGTGTGTTTATTTAATGCCCCTGTCTTCCCCGACTGTCCCAGACCTGGAGCTTCCCCCAGAACAGCGGTGACACCTGTCTTGTCCATTGTTGGGTTCCTAGTGCCCAAGACATCAGACACCCAAATAGTGTCAGAGAAACAGCAATCGCCTCCTCAGCTCTCACGGTTACTAAGTGTGCTCATGTCCTGTGCTGGCCGCCTCTTCCAGCAGCTGAGGCTCAGGCTTCCTTGCTTCCTGTCCGCATGCCTCCAGTCTCCCATGGCCTCGTCTGCATGAAGCAAGAGGGACCTGAAAAATCTTGTGACTACTGACCCTTTACTTCCTGGTATGTAAGTCACTTCTTGGTATGTAGCCATGTCATATCTGACCATGTACAGCTGCCAATGCAAATCCACCCGGAACCTTGTACCAACTGAAAGTGTATATAAGCCCCTGACTTCCTGCAAACGGGGCTCAGCCTTGGCATGTGAATTCGCTGAGCTAGTACCGGTGCAAAAAACCTGCTTCTTGTTAGCCTCGGTGTCCCAGTTTCCATTTGTGCTGCAACATGCACACCTGTGTGTTTTCTTTTTTCTGTTTCAATCCTTCCTCTGCTTCCCTCCGCTAAGGATACTTGTGATACTTGTGATGGCAGTTAGGGCCTATGTAGATCACCAGGAAAACCTCCTCATCGCAACACCCTTCACTTAATCCGATCCTTTGAAATATAAAGCAATAGTCACAAGTCCTGGGGATTAGGAAGTGAATGTCTTTCTGGGACCAGAGGTATCATCATTATTATCCCAGGTTTATAAAGGGGGAAACTGAGGCACAGAGAGGTTAAGCAACTTGCACAAGGTTACATAGCTAGGAGTCTGACCTCAAAAGTTTAATCCCAACATAGAATAAAGACTTGGGACACTGACAGTAGAAAGTTCATTTTGTCCTGTTGTTGGGTCATCCTAACAGTGGGGACTGGGACAGTGGCAACAATATCTTGTGCTTTGGTTTGCTGGTGGGTGAAATAGAGCAGAGCCAGTGGGCCATGCACCTCTGGCCCTTGTCTTACCCCATTTGTACCATTTGCCAAGGTGCAGCATTTAATGTAGTGCCCACAAATTCAACCATCAAGATGTATGTTTTAGTGCAATATTTAAAAAAATAAAATAAAAATTGCTGCCACCCCCCCAGTCCATGGTGAGTCAATATCAACCTTTTAAATAAAAGCAGAATAACAAAAAATGGTACCATGCAGAGCCATCCCAGAGACTATGGAGACGTGAGGGATTTGGATCACCTTGGTTAGTGGGTGGAAGCGCCAAAAAGTGCTGGGGGCCCAGGTTGCCCTGCTATGCCCTCTGGTGGTGACATTTGTCCCTGCATCCCTCCTGATGAAAATACAGGTTAAGGGATGCAGCAAAGAATAGCCTGCGATGTGGATTTTCCAATCTTCCCATGAGCTGGGCACTTGTGCCCAAGACTGTTTTCCTGGGAAATAACTCCCTATGAGATTTACAACTGGTGAGCACGAGTGTAAGAGAAAGGCATAACTGTCCATGGGCACCAGCATCTTCCACTTGGGAGCAAATCTGTTTTTTTTTGCAGAAGTGGCTAGCTAGTCCAAGGCCATTCAGGTCAACATTATGGATACTATCATGCAACAGTTCAGGACCCTCAGGTGGCACCATGGGGACAAGTTCTGCATGAATTGACTCACATCTCTGCCTGCAGCCAGTGCCCCCATTCTGGGGGGCAGGTGGGAGGTGGGTATGTGAATTGCAAGGTCACATGGTTGGTAAGAGGCAGAGTCTTAATTTGAATAACCACAGTGAGGCTCACAATCTGTACTCTGGGCTGGGACTGGTCTGCATGGTACTTTAGAAATTTTTCAGGGAGCAGGAGATGATGCCCCCTACCTTCATGGAGCTCAGAGCCTGGTGGGACAGACAGAAGGCATAAAAGAAAATCAGCAGAAATGATAAATAAAAGCTAAAGCAGGCGAATGGGGTGTGGAGATGGAAAATGCAGAGGCGGGGGCTTGGGGCTATCCAACCACAGCGATAGCTGCACTGGGCTTCCCGAACAGCAGCAGATGGCTAAGCCCCCAGCTAGTGTGGAAGGGACCTAGGGACTCAGGCACCTTTATAAAACCTTTCACAAAATCCCTCAAATCAAAACCAGGTGGTAGTTGTATGATAAAAGTCATCCTGGCTGCCTCACACCCATGGGGATGGTTGTTATTTTCTCTTTTATCAGATGATAGCAAGTGCTGGCAAGTACTCAGAGAAGCTGGAACCCTTGTACACTGCTGGTGGGAGTGGAAAATGGTGCAGTCATGATGGAAAATGGCCTGGGGAGTTCTCAAAAAGTTAAACACATAATTACCAAATGATCCAGTCATTTCATTTCTGGGTATATATCCAAAAGAATTGAAAGCAAGGATTTGAAAAGATGTGCCCATGTCCACAGCAGCATTATGTACAAATTATTATTTACAAAAGGTGGAAGCAGTCCAAGTGTCCATGGAGAATGGGCGAGCAAAATGTGGTGAATACACAAACTGGAACATCATCCCGCCTTTAAAAAGGAAGAGAATTCTGACACAGCCTATAACATGGGTGAACCCTGAGGACACTGTGCTGAGCAAAATAAGCCAGACACAGAGGACAGATGCCGCGTGATGCCACTCACATGAGGGGCCTGGAGGAGTGAGATTCTTAGAGGCAGAAAGGAGGAGGGTGGTGGCAGGAACTGGGGATGTTAAGGGGGAGTTTTGTGTTTAATGGGGACAGAGTTACATCTGGGGAAGATGCAGATGGAGGGTGGTGACAATGGTCACACAACAATGTGAATGTGTTAAGGCCACCAAGCTGGACACTTACAATGGTTAAGAGGGTAAATGTTAAGCCCTGTGTATTTTCCCACATTTAAAATAAAACAAAAACAAGCAAAACCCTCCCCGGGCCTGAGCATCAACTTCCAGGTCTGGGGCAGACAATGGGTCAAGCCCAGCCAACAACCTGCCCTGAGAGCTGAGACTGGTTTTTCAGATCAACCTTTGCAATCAATGGAGTGACAGGAAATGCCAACATTGAACCCAATTTAGCAAATGTCATTTCCCAGAACAAGAGCTCCCCCTCTTCTATCTTACTGGTAGACTCAGGTTAGTACCCAAAGAGTTGTGCTTATTTTCACTATATTTTCAAATTCATCATTTTAAAAACCCAAGGGAACTTTTTCTCACTTGTTTATTACGTGTTAACATAATTTCTTTGATTCTGCCTGAAATCTCTCCCATCCAGTCATTTCTAACCTGGGTTAAGTGGGTGGGTATTGCTTTGGTAGCTTTCACTTCAAAACTCCTCCAGGTCTAAAACAAAATTCTAGGAACTGGAGCTGGGAGAAACCCTACAGGTATATAGACAGAAAGGTATGTGGGCTCATGCCAATCCAGCCGGAGGCTTTTAGGAGCCAAGGTCCAGTGCCCTCTCACCGCTGCCAAGTTGGCGACTCACCCATGCCTCGGAGTTCCACAGCAGGGCGGCACAGCTGGAGGGCCTCTCGGACCAGGCTGACCTCCGGACAGTCCACATGAGGGGCGCACAGGTCAAAGTCATCCAACAGACCCTCGATACCCCCAGAGACACCACGGCAGGAGATCCAGTTCATGCTCCCTGTGGGGAGAAAGGAGGCAGTGAGGAGTCTGGGGGGGGCAGTTGCTAACTCTCCATCTCTCGTGGGGTTCTCACTCAACGCTCCTGGCTTTGGGCACCAGAACATTCTCTGGGTGTGGGATTATCTTGGGCAATGTGAGGTGCTAAACAGCATCTCTCGTCTTCACCCTCCAGATGCTAGTAGCATCCCCTAAGTCCTGATCATCAAAAACATAAGCACTGCCAAGTGTCCAGGGGGGCCTGGGGGGCATAGTCACACCTGTTGAAAATCATGGGGATGAATAAATGGATACACAGAGAAACTGACAGATGGATAAGTAAATGTGAATATAATAGATAGATGTATGGGATAGAGACACATAGAGGGATAAATGGATAGTTGATAGATGGATAGATAGATACAAAGATAGGGAGACAGACAGACAGATAGATAGACAGATAGATAATGACATACCGACAGAGAAACAGGGTTTTTCTCATGCCAAGGAAGGGACTCTCATACTCAGCGCTACCAACACGGGGCAGGATCGTGTCCTGTGCTGGGGCATCCTGTGGTCTGCAGAGTGTTGAGCAGCACGCCTCATGCTCACCGCCCCCCCCACCAGGTGCCAGTAGCAGTCTCTCCCCCAGTTGTGACAACCCAAGATTTCTCCAGATATTGCCAAGTGCCAAGTGTCTTGGGGTGGGGTGGGGGGCACAGAACTGCCCCAGGTGAGAACTGTTGCCTTAAGAGAAGTCACGGATTTCTCCTTCCCTCTTCCTAGGATCCAGAGTCAGGAGCAGGGCGGAGGGTCAGGCACCAGCTTGATCGCACCGGATATAAGGTGGCCCTTACCCAGAACCTCCTGCTTCAGCTCTGCGATGCGGCCAGAGTGGAGCAGGTGGTGGGGCAGTTCCTTCAGCTTTCGTAGGTTTGCAACGGTGTCTGAGAACCACAGAGGCTGGGGCGCCACCTGCAAGGGAGAGAGGCTGTCAGCCAGACCACCAGGACACAAGCTCAGTCATTCAATCCACGCACACTGGCAAGGCGAGGCACCAGGGATGCTGGTGGGGATGGGGACATGATTCCAGACGGAGATGCCATCCCCCCATGTGCTGGGTTGGGGCAGAAGGAGCTTAAGGAAGCCAAGAGGCATTGCATCTGGACCTCAAAAAATTAGGAGTCTGTCTGGAGAACAGACTATTTTTGTAAAACAATAACATTCCTGGGCAAGGAGAAAGCATGTACTTAGGTCAGAAGATGGATAGAACAGAAGCAGAGTTTTTCAAGGGTTGAATTATAAAGCAGAGTAGAGGATCATTGTGGGGAATGAGATTAGGGAGGTTGTAGGCAGCAGATCAAGCAGGCACTAAATATCATCAGGAGGTTGGACTTGAGGTAGAGGGCACTGGGGAGCTATGGAAGGTGTTAGAGAAGCATGATCAGATTGCACAGTCCTCCTTTGGGAGGACGGACAGGAGAGGAGGTCCCTAGGCTGGGGGTGAGGAAGGGGGGCAGACTATGTCCGAGAGGGAGAAGATGAGACTGAGTCTGCAGCGATACTAAGCACAGGTTAGTGAGTCTGGTCTTCACCAGAGAAGAGAAAGGTCTGCATGAGAAAGAATCAGACCTGGTTCTGCCTCCTACATCCAACAGGGAAAGCAAAGAGAAGGTGAACTACAACAAAAGACTTAAAGTGCATTTCCTAGTTTATCACTGAGCTGTGGTTATGCGAGAACATTGAATTAAAGGAAAATGGAAGGAGGGTCCATGGGAACTCTGTAGTGAATTTCAGCTTTGCTATAAATCTAAAAACGATTTCAAAATGAAGTTGTTGTTTTTAAAGAAACCATGAGTTTCACCTCAGAGTAAAGGAAGTTTGGAGAAAAAAATTAATCAAGGAGGAAATCTTAGAAGGCTTCCTAAAGGAAGAAACATTTGAGTTGACCTTGAGGAATTTGAGAGGCAAAAATGAGAGAATAGTGTGCAAACTAAAGATGCCAAATCTTAGAGCTCCCAGGCACAGAAGAAAAACTGGAAGGAAATGTGTGAATAGTGATCCTGGGGAAGGAGTGTGGGAGTGGGTCTTCCTAAGTGGGGGGTTTGGGGGAGTTTTTATTTTGCTCTTTGATTTTCTCTGTGTGTTCTATGATAATCACATATTACTCTCCTAAATAGGAAATAAAATAAGACATATTTGAGGACTCGATGACTGAAAGTTGGATCATGCCAGGAAAATTGCAGAAAAAAATGTCAAATATCCTCCCCGAAATGGGGAGGAAATAGGTGTGCCTCCGGAGGAATCAGAGTATAATGAATTAAAAGTCTGAGATGCCAGGAGCTTGGGGCAGTTCTAATATGCTTCTTGAATGTTGTGATTCTGCCCTGTCTTAGAAAGATGGAGGGTCAATATTCTTCTTGTACAGTTTCCCACTCCCAAATTATACTCAGGGGCAGAGCGACATCTCACCCTTTGTGGAAAGGGAAGAAAATCAGGAGGTTGTTTTGGGTGGAAATGAGGGAAGGATGGAGACGGAAGGCCCATGCCGTGCAGCCCTGGCCTGGCCACATAGTGCTGGAGGCTGCAAGGGTTCTGAACATCTCACCTTTCGGTCCAGGTTCAGGGGTTTCCCCACGAGAGGCAGGGTGATGAGTTTCTTGGTGCCCTGGCTCCAGGCTCCAGAGAAGAAGTCAGCCAAGATTCCGTGCCTCTTGGCTCTTGCAGGCCCTGACAGGTAGCGTTCACAGACCACCTCGGCCAACTGTCTGCAGAGAGGGGAAACTCACTGAAGGGTCTAAGAAACTGGGCTTCCGTGAGGTGTTCCCAGACGCAGTCCATCCCAAATCGCCTTTGGGATGTTTGCTGGGTCTCCCGACAACCTGTACTAATGTGTCATTTAACATCTATCTATAAATGAGACTATCTTTTTTTTCTTAAGTAAATTTACTTGTCAGGGGGTGGGGGAGGGGGATGTGGAGATTCTGCTCATGGGTACAGAGTCTCCTTTTGGGTGATGGAATGTTCTGGAACTAGACAGAGATGATGGTTGTACAACACTGTGAATGTGCTAAATGCCAGTGAATTGCACACTTTAAAATGGGTGAACTTTGTTATGTGACTCTCTCCTCAATTTAAAAGCAAGTTGTGTTTGAGCCAGTGGTGTAGAGACTGCTACATGCTATGCTGAGTGGATTCAGTTCCCAGGAGTGGGGAGAGACGGATCAGGAACAGGAGGAGGCAACTGGTCAATGAGTCCTGGCCCTTGGTGACCCAGACCATCACTGTACAATGGATCTACCTGTGGGCGACGGCCAGCAGTGTGAAGCCGTCCACAGGCCGCCTGGCCAAGCAGTTGCCCAGGTCTCGACGAAGCCGCACCCACAGCAGGGGCGGAAACCGCAGCAGCTCCTTGCTGGGCGGGGTCCAGTCCTGGTACACTGCTTGCAGGAGCTCGTCGTCCAAAGACAGGACGTCCTTCAGCTCTGCCTCAGAGAGCCCGTGCCTGCGGGAGGGGGGACAGGGCACTGGGACACACCAAGTCTCCTGCATGTGGAGGACACAGAAGCCAAGGTAGGGTGGGACGGGTCACATCACCAAAGGCTTTCCGCGGAGGATCAGCATTCGTGTGGCGCCCAGCAAACATCCCACCTGCTGCAGCAGTAGCCCCCCGGGAGGCCTTCCTGATGCTTCCTTCTGCACACACACCTACGGAACCGGGAGCTAGTCCCTCCCCAACCGCACATGAGTCAGGCAGTCTGGAGGAAGAGAGGCAGTAAATTCTGAAAATAAGGCAGAGACATTGGGCCCACCAAGGTCCACCACGTGCCTCCGGTCTGAGAGAAGGCTGAGTTAGAGAAAGGGAGAGGTTTTAAAGAAGCAGAGAGATGGAAGTTTCCATGTGGAACTGGAATGGACTTTGTAATACCTGTAAACATCAGACTGGGAAAACTGCAGGGTTTGCCTGCAAATTTCATCAGGGATGGGGGATAATCAGAGATCATTTCAGAGCCAGAGGTGAGGGAGGCTGGCTTCTGTTTACACTGGGTGAAGTGCAAACACTTTGTGTGTGTGTGTGTGTGTGTGTGTGTTTTAATTCTCTTATGTTGATCAAAGTTTCATTTTGATGAAACATTTGACAAATTTTTCACAGATAAATAGACCTTACTTGATTTATAATGGGGTTAGTCCCCCCCAACCCGCCCTAAACCCATTGTAGGCTGAAAACACAGTAAATGGAATATGCATTTACTCTACCTCACTGTTGAACCTCATAGCTCAGCAGGGCCAACTTTAAAGATGCTCAGAACACTAACATTAACCTTTGGTTGGGCAAAGTCATCTACATAAAAACTATTTTATACTAAAGTATGGAATAGCTCACTTAACAATTGAACACTGTACTCTAGTGTCTTGGTTGTTTCCTCTCATGATCTCAGCTCACTGACACTGTCAGCCTCATGAGAGAGGGTTGTACCACACATTGCTAACCTGGGAAAAGATCAAAATTCAAGGTATAGTTCCTACTGAATGCATGTTGCTTTCAAACATCATAAAGTGGGAAAATTATAAACCAAATCATGGTGAGTTTGATCTGTTTGCTGTTTTGAGGATTTGTCTCTTCTGAACAGTTACAGGAACATTTCTCATAAATGGGTTCATACAATGTCATAGCATCTACACTAAACACTGAAGCAGGCAGGCCCCACCCTGGATCATCTAAGCTTCAACAGCAGTAACCCTCCGTAGGGGCTTAGGAGAACCAAAAGCACACAAAAACAAGTAAAGATCTGTGAACAAGTCCTGTTCAGTACCATTTTCCTGTTCTGCTGTAACCTTCTCCCTGCAATCTTAGGACCCTTTCCACTGCCCTATCCTCACCCACATCTACTATCCATGCTTCCAAATGAGTCTCCAAACCCAACCAGGGCAAGGCAAAGCAGGTCATGTTTCCCCAATTGTCAGAACAGAACACTAAGGTTTGGATGTTCATGTCCCTGAAATGGCCAGAGGGAACGAGGCTCCATTCCATCCTGCTCTTGAAGACTTGCGTCTTATCAGGTCTAGAGCTGAGATGTGTGATGCAGGGGCCGTCAAGCTCATGTGGGCATTTAAACTCATGAACAATTAATAGCATTTAAAATTCAGTTTCTGCTTTCATGAGCTGCCTTTCAAGTGTTCATAAGCCACATGGAGTTACCATATTGGACAAGAAGATGCAGAGCTTTGCCCTTGTGGTCAGCATTCTATTGGACAGAGGAGAAAACTGGGGTCTGACCCGAGGTCGCCGAAGATCCACTCAGTCTAGAGCCCATCTCCGTCCCCAGAGACATCCCCTCGACAGTATGGACTCCAGCATGGAGGCCTCGCTTGCCCCGTTAGCTGTGTTGCAGAACAAGCTGTGCTGTGTGTGAGTGCACAATTCTGCATCCAAGCCTGGCAGAGGAACATTGCCTAGTGATGGAGCTTGTCTTTGCCTCAGTTTCCTTATCTGCTAGATCAGA
Organism: Scalopus aquaticus; assembly: GCA_004024925.1. Classification (NCBI taxonomy): domain Eukaryota; kingdom Metazoa; phylum Chordata; class Mammalia; order Eulipotyphla; family Talpidae; genus Scalopus; species Scalopus aquaticus. Next base: position 114,611 of record PVIJ01003571.1, read on the forward strand.
ACTGCTAAGAATAATAGGAACAAGGTGCCCTTGCTGAGGTCTGACCCCTGGCCACACAGGTGTAGTTCTCGCTGTCATGTCTTCCGTGCGGCGTACTTGAGGGGCACAATGTGTGCCTCCCACTGCTGACATTTGGTGTTGGATCCTTCTTTGTTGTAGGATATTTAGCAACCTCGCTGGCCTTCATCCAGTAGTATGACAGGTAGATAGATAGATAGATAGATAGATAGATAGATAGATAGATAGATATTATATTATTTATAGGTGGATAGACAGATACAAATGATAGTGATGATGGTGGTGATAGAACAGATGACATGATTGATAGAGAAATGATAAATGATTGATAGAAAATGATAGACAATAGATAGATAAATAATAGATGATAGTTGATTGGTAGATAAATGAGAGCCAGACAGACATGTACTCTCGTGCTAAGACAGGGGTTCCCACCATCAGCACTGCAGACATTTGGTGCTCCCTCATCCTCTGTAGGGGGCTCATCCTCTGTGGCAGTGTGTTGGGCAGCATCCCTGGGTTCCACCCACCAGATGCCAGTGGTGCCCTCACCCCGAGTGACAACCAAAAATGTCTCTAGACATCCCTAAGTGTCCCCTGGGGGCTAGAACTGCCCCAGGGGAGGGGCCATTGGCCTAGAAGGAACTGAAATTTGTTTGAGAACCAGAGTCAACGATCTTATTACATGGACTCCATGTGTAAACATATTTCTATGGACCTGGAGGTACCCAAGTCATTTCCCCTAAAGTCACTTCTAAACTGACTCCCCACTAGCCCCTGGGAGGGAAGCTCCTACATCCTATGAGCTTCCCCCATGCCTGCTTTAAATCAGATCCTACTTGGGATCAAGGAGATTGATTTTTGACTCCAAAGATTATGGAACCAATATTTAAGAATAAGCCAGTCAGATGGCACCAAGCCCCCAAATGGGAGCTCTGGATGTTAATGGCAGCTTGTGGAAAGCCGAAGTTCTGGGGAGGGGAAAGGAAGAGTCTAGAACAGAAGTCAGTGTGAAGAGAGACCCCAGAGGGAGAGGGATAGGAAATAGCTCTGATTTCTGTGACTTTCCTGTTTCCATGACAACTCTGCTTCTTCCATGCAGCAATCATCAGCATGACCTAACGGCCCACCCCTTTATTCTGGAACAGTCCCCCTCTGTCTTTGTTCTTTTGTGCAGTCTAGGCCAGGCTGCCACTCTGGGGGCCAGTTACAAACTCTGGGGTATGACATAAAAGCTGGTGTACACTCCTATGCAGTTGGCTGGGGGTGGCCCTGCAGTTTCTGAGCTCCTTCCATTCCTTGGCATAAAGCCCTTATTTCTTATCCACTAGACTAAGTGGGTTTCTGTCCATGTCAAATGAAAGAAAAAGTCCCCTCACTGCCATCTTAACTGATTGGTAGCACAAGGCAAAGTTCCCAAAGAAAAATTGCCCCCAACTAAGAAGAGGTAACACTGTGTTATCCCAGCTTCTGCTGATGGACTTGAGTGTTTTCTGAGACTGTTTGCATTAAGGCAAAGCTTTGTTGCTTGGGGTATCAGCTAATTGGCCTCCTTGCCAACCCCTGGGGGAGAAAAGCTCTGCTGCTGGGTGCATGTGATGAACACTCTCCTCTCTCCTGCTCATTATTTTTGACTCACTGTCCACACTGGACAATTGTTCCTCATCCCCAAGACCCAGGTTGACAGAAGTTTGCAGACCTCTTCTCTGGGCTGGACAATGGCATTGAAGCTTTGCTTTCTTTGGCTATATAAACACAGTGAAATTGGATTTTCCTATTTGCTTGTTGCTGAAACCCATGCTAAATGCCTGAAATTAAGCATATGTACATGCTTGCAGCCAATTCTTCAGAGGAATTTGCTTTAAAAAGACTTTTTTTCTGAGATCTCCCACACACTACTTATTAGTTGCAAAGGGAACATTGCAAATATATAGTGAAAAACAAATCCACATCTGTGGCCAAGCAGGGGAAGCATCAGTCAGCTTTAATCTGGCTGTAATCGCAAGGAAACAGCAGACCAACCCAGGTGGAGAGATATCACAAGCCTCCCCCCCAGGTGTGGCCCCGCACCAGCTGCAGCAGCATCCCCAGGGAGAAACACAGGGCCCCAGCCCCATCACGACCTGCAAAACCAGAACCTTTATTCAGAAACACCTGAAATCCATAGACCTGTCAATAGTTAAGGAACATGGACCTACAAAACAACTGGCTTGTAGTCTCTAAGAGGACAAATATGATGACTGCTCCAGCTTATAGGAGACCAAAGAGACTTGACATCTAACGCAATCCAGGATTGAATCTTGGATTGGGGGAGGTGAGCTGAGGCAGGGGCTATAAGGACATTTTTGAGATAATTAGCAAATTTTTACTATAAACTGTATATTAAAAATATTATTGAATCTATGATGCACTTCTTGAGTTTTATAACTGTCCTATGGTAACATGGGGTTCTGACTGTCTTTGTTCTTAGGAAAAGTATAAAAAGAGGACATGCCTGTGATGAATTTTCAAGTGGTTCAGGGAAATGTGTGTGTGTGTGTGTGTGTGTGTGTATAACAGAGACAGAGACATAGATAGATAGATAGATACATACATACATACATAGATACATAGACAGACAGAGAGAAGGTAGGTTGAAGGAAGGGAGGTAGGAAGAAGAGATATGATGGATAGGCCTCCCTGGTGGCGCAATGGATTAAGCGCAGCACTGTGGACCTGTCAGCAGCTGTGATGGAGTTTGATGCCAGTTCGATGCCGGGCTGGGGAGCTTCCCACATGGCGCAGCAGACCTCTCCTGCCTCGCCTGCTGCTCTCCTTAGCAGTGTATTTCGATCTATCTGCCTATTCTGCTCCCCACTCTGTCTCTGGTGAACCCTCTCACCGCCCTCTGGCCTGCACCCCAGCTTGTATGCAAAAATAAATAAATCTTTAAAAAAAAAGGAAGAAGAGATATGATGGAGAGGTAAGAGAAAAAGGAAGACACAGAGGGAGAGAGAAAACTTACATGGCAAATGGGTGATTTGGGGTAGGGTGTGTGGCAGTTCTCAACTAGAACATGCTATCTTCAAGGAACACTTGGCAATGTCCTGAGACATTTGGTTAGCATAGCTGGGGGTACTACTGGAACCTAGAGGGTGGAGGCCAGGGATGCTACTCAATACCCTACTGTGTTGATCTGGTCCCCATCATAGAAGATGCTGGAGCGCCAAATGTTAGTGGTGTTGAGTATAAGAAACCTAGGCTGGCATGACAGGAAGAGACCCTGACTGCTATTTACCTATCTAGTCTATCTATCTATCTCTCTCTCTCTCTGTCTGTCTATCTATCTTTCTATCTACCTATTCTCTCTTTCTCTTTCCACACACATACACACAAACGCACATGCACTGCAAAAACTATATGGCCTAGATGTCAGCAGTGCCAAGACTGAGAAATTCTGGTGCATGGGAATTCTTGCACTATTTTCACACTCCGAGAGTTTTCCTACTAGTCTATAGTTGCAAATATTTCTTAGTAAAATTGTTACAAAATATATACCATAGACAACTCCACAGGGACAGAAATCATATTGGTGGTTGTCAGGGGAAAGAGGATGAGGGTGAAGGTTAATGGGGACTGGGTCTCCTTTTAGGGTGATGGAAAGTTCTGGAGCTGGATAGTGGCACAACACTGTGGATATACTAAATTCCCCTGAAATGTCCAATTTAAAAGAGTAAACTTGGGCCTCCCCAGTGGCGCAGTGGTTGAGCGCTGCGCTGTGGAGCTGTCGGCAGCAGCGATGTGAGTTCGACGCCCAGTTGGGGAGAATCCCACATGGCGCGGCAGACCTCTCCTGCCTCGCCCGCTGCTCCCCTCAGCAGTGTATTTCTGATCTGCCTGTTCTGCTCCCCACTCTGGCTCTGGTGAACCCTCTCGCTGAGGGTTCTGGCTCTGGTGAACCCTCTTATTTATTTGTATAAATAAAAAATAAACCTTTAAAAAAATTTTTTAAAAAAAGAGTAAACTTGATGATATGTGAATTATACTGGGTTGAATAATGCTCCCCCCAACCATTTATGCCCATCCGGAACTTGTGAACATGACATTATTAAAAAACAGCCTTCAGGAAAGTAGTCAAGTTTAGACGAATAAGGTGAGCCTTAACTTAGTGTGGTTTCCTTACAGGAAGAGGGAGATTCAGAGAGACATACCAGGGGACCCCATGATACAAATGAAGCAGAGATTGGAGTAATATGTCCACAAGCCAAGAACACCAAGGGTTGCAGCAATCCCAGAAACTAAGAGAAAGACCTAGAACAGATCCTCCCCTAATGCATTCATGGGGCCCTTGGCCCTGCCGACACCAGGATTTCAGTCTCTGGCTTCCAGACAATTAGAAAATTTATTTCCCTGGTTCTAAGCCACCCAGCTTGTGGCTTCCTTGGGAAGCTGCCTAGGGGACAAATGTGGTCAGTCTACCTCAGGTTCAAAAATGGCAAGAACAACAGACTTACCGGGAAGACACAATATAGCCCAGCACTCCGGCCACCAGGAGCTGCCCATGTGTCTGCTCCAGGCGGGCGCACAGCTGGTGCATGGCCTCCTTAGCAGTAGAGGCCAGGGGGGCAGGCACAGTGAAGGAAGCCCATTTCCGAGCCTCCTCAAAGGCCAGTCTCAGCCGCCCTGGGTGCCCACACTCTGGGAGGCTGGCCCACAGCAGGTCCCGCTGCACCTGGCTCAGGGTCCGCCTTGAGGCTGAGAGCAGGAGTTGGATCATCTGTTGCCCTTGGTTTCCAGAGAGAGGTTTCACCTCCCAGTAGGCCCCTTTGTCAGTGAGTGTGTGCTGCATGATGTCGAGAACCCCCTGCTGTTGCCCTGAGCAGGCCGAGAGGATGAGGTGGACCCGAGGGGGGCACTTGGGAGGTAGCCAGGGGATCCTCCGTGCCCGGCGCACAGAATCCACATCGTCCACGGAATCCAGCAGGATGACCAGGGACTCGAAGTTTCGGCAGGAGACTGTGTAGAGGAGGGTATGAAAGAAGTGGACCACCCTGGCATGGGCCTCTAGAACCTGGGCAGGGGGCAGGGGCAGCCCATAGGCCAGGCACACCTGGAAGCAGATGCTCTGCAGCAGGCTGCGGGCGTCTGAGCTCATCTGTGACGTCCCCAGAAGTCGAAGGACAGTCACTGTCTTGCGGCCCAACAGCCCCGGCATTTGCTCGGCCAGTTTGCACATCAGAGCCGTCTTTCCAATACCCGGGGGTCCCCAGAGCACCAGGGGTGTGTGGTGGTCGCCGTTGTTCTGCCGCAGCCGCTGTCCAAGCTGAGCCAGGAGGTCCTGGCGACCACAGAAGGTCCGAGTGGCCTCGGCGCTCAGCCCTAGGTGGTGGTGGATCTCCTGGTACAGCCAGGCTAACTCCTGCCTGCTCCCCTCCTGCTCCCGCAGACACTCCAGGACCTGGTGGTTGGCCCTGGCCACAAACTGTTCACCCAGTTCCTTTAGGTAGCGAGCATGAGCCTTGTTTTTGGGGTTCACCAAGTCTCGGCTCCAAGGCAGGTGGTGGGCCTTGAGGACTCCGGGCTGTGTATCAGCAATGCGCCCCTTGAGGCTGCTGAGAAGGTTCTGGGCATCCGTGTCCAGGCAACCATCGGCCAGCCGGTCCACCATCTTGAGGGCACAGTCATCCAGAATGTGTTTGTTGAGGTCTCGAATCTCTCTCAGGAAGACAGTGGCTCCCTGGTCCCCGTCTGCCAAGCTCAGCAGGCCCTGGTCTATTTCCCACTCGATGACTGAAAAAATGGAAGAGATGGGAAGAGAGTGGGGTCACTTTTATGTCACCAAGTCAGCAGAGGGAGGCTCAGGAGATACTTTGTGGGGCAGGGGTGGTGGGTTTCAAACTTAACTATGTGTCACCTGGCAAAACCATAGATAACATGCAAACTCATGTCCTCGTGTGTCTCAATAAAACTTTATTTATAAAAACAAGTGGTGGGCTGGATTTGGCCCAAGGACAGCGCTTGCCAGAGTTACCAGGTAGATTTGAGAAAACCCACATGGCTGAGCCCCACTTCCAGAAGTTGTGGTTCAGCAGGTCCGGGTGAGGCCCACAGTTTTTCATTTCCAACAAGCTCCCAGGAGATCCTGAGGCTGTTGGTGCAGGGGTTGCACCAAGAGCAGTACTGCTTCAGTCATTACAAAGAAACTTTGGTGTAGGCAACACAGAGATTGTGTAGGAAGTGGCCCCATTGTAAAGCAATACCATCAAGCTCAACATATTGGACATAGAGTTATTATAGAATGTGCCAATCCCACTCGTAGGTATGGATCCAAGAGAACTGACAATAGAGATTGAAATAGATAACTCTGCACACATATTAATAACAACACTGGTGGGGAAAAGGTGGAAAAAGCCCAACTGTCCATCAACAGCTCAAAGACAAACACAGTCCATCCACACACAGGGGCATATCACTCAGCCACGAAAAGGAACTAAACCCTAACACGTGCTACAATGTGGATGAACCTCCAAAACATTATGCTGAGTGAGAGACCAGACACAAAGGGCCACATGGTGTGTGATCCATTGATATGAAATGTCCAGAATGGGTGAATCTTTACTGACAGAAAGTGCATTTGTGGTTCTCAGGGCTGGGGGAAGGGAATAGGGAATAACTGCAAATGGGGATGGGGTCTTTTTTAGGGAGATGGAAAGTTCTAGAATCAGACACAGATGGTAGCTGCACAATATTGTGAAGTTCCTAAATGTCTCTGAATTATACACTTTAAAGTGGTGAATTTTATGTCATGTGAATTTCACCTCTAAAAAAACAGCGCTATCAATTTCAGGTGTCTCCCTCACATACTGATTTAAGAACCCTTTACTGGACTCACACACACCGTCCTCTGCCCTCCACACTGAGATCCAGCAATGAGGAAATGCACAGAGGCCCCTGTTGCCCTCATGGGGTGGCCATTCTAGTCTTAATGAACAGAGACACATAAACAGAGAGAAAGGTAATCAAGTGAATGAGCAGGTGTATCCCAGGAAGAGAAGAAGGACAAGCAGGATATTTGAGGCTGCAGTAAAAGGCATGGAGGTCACACAGAAAATTCTTAATGAACCTACAGGCTGAGAAATCGGTCAGCACATTTTTCTGTAAAGGGTCACATAATAGGGCCTCCCTAGTGGCTCAGCAGTTAAGCGTTGCGCTGTGGAGCTGTGACTCGAGCTCGAAGCCCGGCTGGGGAGATTCTCACATGGCGCAGCAGACCTCTCCTGCCTCGCCCGCTGCTCCCCTCAGCAGTGTATTTCCATTGATCTGCTGTTCTGCTCCCCACTCTGTCTCTGGTGAACCCTCTCACCGCCCCATGCCTCTGGCCTGTACCCCAGCTCGTATGCATAAATAAATCTTTAAAAAAAAGATTTATTTATTTATGCATACAAACTAGGGTGCAGGCCAGAGGTGTGAGGCAGTGAGAGGGTTCACCAGAGACAGAGTGAGGAGCAGAACAGGCAGATGGACTGAAGTACAATGCTTAAAGGAGCAGTGGGCAAGGCAGGAGAGGTCTGCTGTGCCATGTGGGAATCTCCCTGGCTGGGGATCGAACTCGTGCTGCAGTGGCTCTGGATAGCTTCATAGTGCTGCGTTTAACCTGTTGCGCCACCAGGGAGGCCTTGTATAAATAAATCTTTTTTAAAAAAGGGGTCACATAATAAATATTTCAGGCTTTGAAGCCCAGATAGTCTCTGTTGCAATTACTCGATTGCCCTTGTAACAGAAAAACATCCACAGACAACAGGCAGACTAATGCTCTTGTCTGTGTTCTAATAAAACTTTAATTATAAAAGAAAAAGAGGGCCAGATTTAGTCCTGAGGTCATGATTTGCCTACCCTGTCCCAGATCATGACGCAGCTGCCCTAAGGACCCGTATTTTCCAGGGCCAGAGCCCACACTGACTTCTCCTTGGAGGCCATTGTTTTGAAATAGCAATCAAACCTGAGGAGTTATTTTCGAAGCCTCTCTGGGCTCAGCAGAGGCTCCCGGCTCTCTGAGACTGAGTGAGCGAGGCCCTTGGAGACAGGACTCAGACTCAGAGTCAAAGACAAGAGCCATTCAAAAGTTCCTTGGAGTGACCCTACACTCTCCTCAGGAATGGAGGTCAGAGGCAAATACCTGCAGGCAGTGTGACCTTGGGCAAATCCCTGCACCTCTCTCAGTCTGTTTTTTCCTCTGTGACATGGGTGTCCAGGTCCAACCTGACTGGGGGTGGGGGGGAGGAGGGGAAGTTGTGGATTTTCTATGAAATAATGTTGAAATAAAATTATAAAGTCAGAGACAGATTGGCAGCTGCCAGGAACTGGGATGGCAGAGGGGTAAGCATGGTTCTATAGGGTTAAGGGGAGGAATCTGCAGGTTCTGGAACAGTCCTAATGACTGTGGTGAAGCTGTTTTTGGTGTATAGTAACAATGTCCACTTCTTGGTTGAAATATTGTATTCTGGTTTTGTAAGATGTTACTTTTTGTAGACAACTGGGTTAAGGTTACACAGAACCTCTTTCTACTGGGTTTGGGCTTGGGTTTTTTTTTTTTTCAACTTCCTGTGAATCTCTATTTCAAAATAAAAATTTGTTCTAAAAAGGAAGTTGTCCTATGGAACTGAACACCTGTCTTAAGACTTCAGGCTGGAAGACCCCAGGCACATGGTAACAGAATCCACAGGATGATCAAACTTGGTTTTCCCATTAAGGAAGATAACATTACTTACTGCCATGACAGTAACGCTGTGTGACTGAGGAGATGTCACCCATGAAGGAGCTGATGAGATACCATCACAAGTCGACTAAGCTCTTCCTGGAGAATTACTTGTATTCATGCTCAGCATTTTATCCTCATTCCCTGATAATATATTTTCAAGGACTTGTTTCCTTACTTTTCTTAACATTTAAGAAAGCTAGGGGGTGGGGGGGTGCAGAGTACAATGGACTCCATGTGCTTTGGTGGAGGGAGAGCTATGGTGACCACAACTGTGTGGAGGAGTCCTATACTGTCAAAATATTAGCAAGGATGTAAGAAAATTGTACATAGCTAACAAAAAAAAATCAATTAAATCAAACAAAAAAGCTAAAAAAAAAAGGCAGGCATATACAGAAATGAAAAACAAAATGCCTTAGAAGTGAGATGTTAAAGTCTGAGTAAAGTTCAAGTATTAAAAAAAAAAAAGAAACCTGTGTAGGGTAACAATAACTGCTTATGGGAGGATAAGATTTCTTTCTATTTCTAAGTGGGATACTATGATACTTTAGGCACTAGAGCAAAGCTAGCTCTTTTTTAGAGTCATACTGGCATATTTTAACAGATCTTTATAGATACGCATAACCTAAAGTTAACTTTGTAGTCTGACGTGTTTAGCTAAGCAGATGCCTTAGCAGACCAAACTCTTTGTCACTGGAGTGTTCTGAGATATACATCAAGTTTGATGTTTAGGAGAAAATATTTGTTAAAACAGCTTTCATCTTCTGGATTTGCTTTTTAAAGCTTCCATCCCTTGTGGTTATCAACTGCAGGCACCAGTTCTCTAGAAATTAACTAGCGGAACTGAAACACCTTGATGGAACTTTCTATAGGACTTGTTTTCCAAAGAAAAGTACTGTGAAGAGTAGCAAAATTATAAACCTACAATCAATTACAACGGAAAGAAAAAAGAAAGCTGAGAAAGCCTGAAAAATAGTAGGGTCTGAAGATGCAGTCACTGACCTGCCCTTGGACTTGGCACCCCCGGTTTTCTGCTAATTTCAAGGCGTTCCTTTGTGTTCTTTCAAGTGGGACTTCTAAACAAGGTGGGTTTGCCATTACAGATGAAGCCGTGGTTAGAACAAAATCCTTTAGAACCCCACAATGACTCCATAAAGGAAACTCTGACTACGTCTACCTTACGGATAAGGAAACCGAGGCTCTGAGCCAGCCCCAAGTCAATCAAATGGAAAGGAACAGGGCTGAGCTGCCAATCTAGGTTTGCCCCAAAGCAGGGACCCATCGCTAGTTAAGGCATCCCCAGTGGCAGACATCTCTGTGAAAGCAATTAGTACACTGACTTTATGTCACAGAACATGGGCATAGTCAGGCCTCCCTGGTGGTGCAGCGGTTGAGCGCTGCGCTGTGGAGCTGTCGGCAGCCGGGACACAAGTTCGACGCCCAGCCAGGGAGAATCCCACATGGTGTGGCAGACCTCTCCTGCCTCGCCCACTGCTCCCCTCAGCAGTGTATTTCTGATTTGCACCTCTCGCCGCCCCACGCCTCTGGTCTGTACCCCAGCTTGTACGTATAAATAAATAAATCTTTTTAAAAAAAAAAGAACATGGGCATAGCAAATGCTCAAAAAAACAGAAGCCTTTGCTATATACATAAACAATGCACTTGGAATTGACTTGTTACTGTTGACATAACAATCAAAGCTGGGCCTCCCTGGTGGCACAACAGCTTAAGTCTCTGCACTGTGAAGCTATCCAGAGCCACTGGAGCATGAGTTCAACCCCTGGCCAGGGAGATTCCCACATGGCGCAACAGGCCTCTCCTGCCTCGCCCGCTGCTCCCCTCAACAGTGTATTTCAGTGGATCTGCCTGTCCTGCTTCCCACTCTATCTCTGGTGAATCCTCTCACCACCACCCCCACCTCTGGCCTACACCCCAGCTTGTATGCATAAATAAATAAATAACTCTTTTTTTAAAAAAGAATCAAAGCTAACACTGCCTGTGACATCAGGTGGGCACCAGGTATCCCTGACATAACGGGATGGGGAGGAAGCTTCCTCTCTATGCAATCCCCCGAACCTATAACCTCAGTCTGATCATGAGAAACCTAGACTAACAGACACGCTACAAAATCCCCATCCAGTAATCCTCAGAACGGTAAGAGTTATGAAAAATGATGCAAAACTGAAAAACTGTCACAGCCCAAAGAAGCCTGAGGAGCTGTGCTGTCAACTTGGAATGTGGGACCCTGGGGCGAGGGTGGAGGGGGTAGAGCTTCCCCAGACAGAAGACATCGAGGGGAAGCTGCTGAAATCCAAATAAAGTTTGAAGTCTAGTTGAAAGTCAGGGCCCGATGTTAAGTATTCAAGTTAGTGTCTTAGTTTCGGCAAATGTATTGTGGTTGCAAAGGTGTTAAAAGCAGGGAAAACTGAGTGACTGACATTTGGAAAGTCTATATTCTTTGTAGCTTTGTAACATTATAACTTTCCTGTAAATCTAAAATTATCCCCAAATAATGAGCCTGCTTAAAAAAAATTGAAGTGTCATTGTTATAATTAGGTATATAAAAACAATCAACACATATTACCAAATGGAAATAATATTAATATAAATTGCTACATTTAAGATACTTAAATAGACCCACATATGAAATGTGGTAATAATGTAAATGTATCTATTTAGTGTTAATAATACCATTCATAAATTTAATCTATTGATAAAATAAATTCATATTTTGTATTTTGAGAAATTATTATATTTAATCTTTATATATTAATATAACTAATCATTTTGGTAATATAAATCCATATACTTAATATAATATGTTAGTAATAGAAATTCATAATTTTAGTCTGCTGATAAAATGAATTCATATATTTAACATTTGTAGTAATATAAGTTCATAATTTAATAGCTTGGGGTAGTATAAGCCCATTTATTTAAAATGTTGATAATATAAATTTATATGTCAATAAAATGAAATTCATATATGACATTTTTAGAACTAAAGTATCTTATATTTAATATAAATTCATAACCTAATTTTTTATTAATAGAAATGAACATAATAACAATCCATAAACTGACATGTTCCTAAAACTGTAAACAATAAGATCCTGTTTCTCACTGGCAGGAAGCACTGGAGAAATTATTTAACCACGTTGAAATTTAGAAAAATCTTTCCAGCATTGGGTGTGAACGTTGGAAGGAGCAAAGGGAGAGTTCAAAGGTAAGGGGGGAGGGGCCAGGAGAAGGGTGGAGGACTCAGAAGGTCACACGATGGAATCTCTTGACCCTGGGACTCCCTGTCCCATGCCTTGGTTACCCCCTCAGAGGCAGGTGCAGAAGGCAGGGCAGCTTGGACTCCTCAGCAGGGGCCAGCTATGGCCTAACACAGGGCAACCCACTCTTCTGGTTTCCTCAGAGCCCCAGGCCAACCAAGATGAGAGTCACCTTAAGACATTGTTCCAAGGCCTCCCTGGTGGTGCAAGGTGTTAGATCTCAACACTATGAAGCTCTCGGCAGCCACTGCAGCACGAGTTAGATCCCCAGCCAGGGAGTTACCCGACATGGAGCAGCAGACCTCTCCCTGCCTCAGCTGTGTATTTCAGTCACTCCACCAGTTCTGCTTCCCACTCTGTCTCTGGTGAATCCTCTCACCACCGCTCCCCACCCCACCCCCCAACAACTCTGGCCTACACCCCAGCTCTTGTATGCATTGAATAAATAAATCTTAAAAAAAAAAAAAAGACAGTTCCAAACCCAAAAACAACAGCTTCCCATGAACAGCGATGTGTTGGAATATTTTGGATCAGTAAAAAGACCCTTCTCAGAATGGGGGTCTGGGAGTAAGGTCTGAACATCTACAGAACCTTTGGACAACAGACAATGTGTCTTTCCCAGCAACCCATGGGGGCGATGGGCAGGCTCACCTGACCGGTGGTAGCGGTACCACTGCTCCTGAGTGATGAGGCCCAGCCTCCGGGCCTCCTGGGCTCCCGAGCGCAGCACGGACGTCAGGGTCGCTTCCTCGGGTCCTCGAGTCTCCCCTGAGCCTGACGCCTGCAGCAGGTAGGTGGGAGGCACGGAATTCTCGTCCCTCCGGAAGCGTCGTGCCACTAGCTCCAGGTCTCCTGGCCTGGTGGTCAACTGGGCCCTCAGTGCCTCCCACTCCTTCTCCTCGATCAGTGTGGGGACTGGACAGGGACCATACTGGTCACCTAGAAGTGCCTGGCAGAGAGAGGGGTGCAGGTCAAATCTTGGTTTTTCGATGCTAGATGAGGCACTCCAGTCCCTCAAAGTGGGGCTGCTGGCGGGGCCATGACAAGAATGATATGAAGAGGGACAGAGCCTTAGAGCACCTATGTAAGGAAGTACCAGGGCATCAGACAGGTTAATGATAAATCCCATTGCACACAAAACATCACAGATTTTTTTGTTTGGGAAACGCCTGTGGGAGTTGAGTAATGATCATCAAAGATTTCTGGTCTAATTTGAAAGGGATTGTGATGGTTAATTTTAGATGTCCACTTGACTTGGCTAAGGGATGCCCAGAGAACAGGTCAAACATGATTTCTGGGTATGTCTCTGAGGCTGGAAATCTTCTGTAAGACAGCCTTTAAATTGGTGAACTGAGTAAAGCTGAAGGCCCTCACCAGTTCAGTGGGCAGCGCCCATCCATCAAGAGCCAACAGGAACAAAAAGGATGGAAGAAAGACTGTTTTGCTCTCTCTGCTTGAGCTATGATACTCATCATCTGCCCTTGGACAGCAGGGTTCCTGGATTCTCAGGGTTTTGGACTCAGATTGGGTCTTAGACAGATTGGGTCAGCCCCCAATTTTCGGATCTCAAGATTAGGACTGAAATTATACTATGTCTTTCCTGTATCTCTAGCTTGCAAAAGGCAGATGGTGGAACTTCTTGATCTGCATTACTGTGTGAGCCAAATTCCTATAAATCTCCTCGAATATACAATCATGAGTCATTTAGAGACATTCTGGTCAACTGCAGAACAGATGACAGGGATCCCAGCAGGCTGTCCCATATAGCCTCGGTGTGCAGTAGTCTCTACCATCTAGGCTTGTGTAATCACACTCTGTGATGTTCAAATGATGGCAAAATTGCAAGACACACTTCTCAGGACGTGTCCCCATCGTAAAGTGACATGTGACTATTTGCCCTTATATATCCTATTGGTTTGGTTTCTCTAGAGAACCCTGACTTTACAAGGAGCTTTGCAGATCTGATTAAGTTAAGGCTCTTGAGCTGGGGAAATTGTCCTGGATTATTGGTGTGCTCTAAATGTAATACAAGATCTTTACTAAGAGACTGGCAATAGGAGATTTTGATACAAACAGAAGATGATATGACAATAGAAGTAGAGATTGAGGTGACATAGCCACAAACCAAAGAATGTCTGAATCTCCAGAAGCTGGAAGAGATAAGTCTCCCAGAGAAATGTAGGTGGAAACATGACCCTGAAGACACCTTGACTTCAGACTTTTGACCTCCAGACTTTGAGAGACTACATTTCTGTTCTTTTGTGGTCATTTGTTATAACATTTCCAGAAAACTCATATTCCTCCTCACTTTACATATGAGATACTTCAGCTCCTCATACCAGGTACCTACTTATCCCAAGAATAGAACTATGACAAGAGCTGAGGCCTTCATTGGCCCTACCCAAATACCATACTATGATGTGGCCCTGAGATGAGAGTCTCAAAAGTGTAGGGAATGGGGCCCCCCTGGTGGCTGTGGAGCTGTGGAGCTGTCGGCAGTGGTACGAGTTCAACGCCCAGCCGGGGAGCTTCCCACATGGCACAGCAAACCTCTCCTGCCTCACCTGCTGCTTCCCTTAGCAGTGAATTTCTGTCACTCTGCCTGTTCTGCTCCCCATTCTCTCTGGTGAATCCTCTCACCACCCCATGCCTCTGGCCTACACCCCAGTTCTTGTATGCATAAATAAATAAATCTTTTTTAAAAAGTGTAGGGAATGTCCTGTCTTTATTTGGAATTATAGAATCAAGCTGTAGAATAGGACATAAAGTAAAGTACACCAACAGAGTCCCTTGCAAGCAGAGGGATGAGCATGTACAAAGGCTCCAGATCAAGAAGTACAAATGTGTGCGAGCAGAGGGAAAAGCATGCAGGTAGAAGGAACAGCATATGCATAGACCATGGGGCAAAAAGTGTGGCAAAGGGCCATTGCAGAAGGGTTGATGCAGTCATAAATGGGGTTGGCAGTGGAGAAAAATAAGGCCATCTCTGTGGACAAGATCTTGTTGGGCAATGTCAAGAACACTTAGAAGATTCTGTTTCTGCCCCAACATGCTCTAAGAAGGTGCAAACTAGAACGTTAGAGATTTAATCTAGAGGAGGCCTAGAATATGGGGCCCAAAAATTTGAGTTTCCTCATTACAAAGGCAAGCAATTTTCCCTCCTCTCTTCACGGAATTATACCAGAATATTCCAGAGGCATGCCTCCTGGAAACCTGGATAAATGGAATCTGTGATGAGGGGATGTTGAAAGGAGGCTGCTTTCAAGGGCTGTTAAGCATTGACAGCAATGTGCAAAGACCCAGGGGCAGCAAATGCAGGTATGTGGGAGTAGAGGGAGCAGCATATCCAAAGGCCCAGGAATAGGAAGTGTGGTGTGTGCAAGCAGAGGGAACAGCAATTGCAAATGTCCAGGGCAGTAAGTGTGTGTAAGCAGGAAGTTTAAAGTGAGAAAGTCAGAGGAAGCATAGCCAGTCAAACAAGAACCAGAAATCTCAGGAAGGAGACAGATTATACAGAACACTCCTGGGTATGGACCAGAGCAAAGGAAAATGGGAAGAGCTGAAAAGGAGACCAGAGAGCCACCAGGAGCAATGCTCTGGAGACACTGGAGTGACTGGTGGCCCAAGAGACCCAGAGCTTCTAAAAGGAAGTGCCCTGGGGAGCCGTACCCTGCGTGCTGCTGCCTAATGACTTATTTACTGGAGAGACACCTCTCCAAGGGCCCTGTGCAGCTCTCATTTTCATGGAAAGCCCCCAAGCCAGCCCCACCGAACAATGATGTTGTGATTCTCAGGTGACAAGGGGAGATGCCTGGCTCAGTAGGAAAGCAGAAAGTGTGTAGAGGTGACAGCCATGGACATTTGCCCAGGGATCTCTTCTGGAAGGACTGACAAGGTCTGGGGAAACTGGGAGATCACCTTCCTGTCCCCCATGCCACCTGGAAGCCACGCTGTGCTTTTCACTGCCTGCAATTTGGGTTGCAAAATCAAATTCCTCCTGGGGTTCCTTTTCTCCCTGTGTCCCATTATTCTTTTTTCCCTTTCATTTTTCTTCTTTGAAACTCAACTAAATGATCGTCAGGCTCATTTAGAAAACTAAATGAGAAGACTGGAAAGTATAGACTCACACGTGTAGAGCCTTCCAAACATTAGGATGTATTTTTAAGAAATAATAATGAAAACAGAATGGGTCAAAAGATACAAACTTCCATCTGTACAGCAAAAGAGACAGTAACCAAAATGAAGAGACACCCCACTGAATGGGAGAAAAAATTGCACACCATCCATCTGATAAAGGGTTGATATCGAAGATCCACAAAGAGTTTATACAACCCAACAAAAACATATCAAACAACTCAATCAAAAAATGGGCAGGGGCCTCCCTGGTGACGCAGCGGTTGAGCACTGTGCTGTGGAGCTGCCGGCAGCAGCGACGTGAGTTCGGCGCCCGGCCAGGGAGAATCCCACATGGTGCGGCAGACCTCTCCTGCCTCGCCTGCTGCTCCCCTCAGCAGTGTACTTCTGATCTGCCTGTTCTGCTCCCCACTCTATCTCTGGTGAACCCTCTCGCCGCCCCACGCCTCTGGCCTGTACCCCAGCTTATATGTATAAATAAAATTAAAAAAAAATCTTTGAAAAATGGGCAGAAGGATTAAACAGACACTTCTCCAAAGAAAAAATATACATGGATAACAGGCACATGAAAAAATGTTCACTATCACGTATCACCAGGGAAATGCAAATCAAAGCCACAATGAGATGCCACCTCACACCTATCAGAGTGGTCCATGTTAAAAAAAAACCAGAAACAAGTGCTGGAGAGGATGTGGAGAAAACGGAACCCTCTTACCCTGCTTGTGGGAATGCAAACCGGCCCAGCCACTATGGAAAGCTCTGTGGAGTTTGCTCAAAACACTAGAAATGGAGCTACCATATGACCCAGCTATTCTACTCCTAGGAATCTATCCAAAAGACACAAAACCACTAAATCAAAAGGAAACTTGCACTCCTATGTTTATAACAGAACTATTTACATAAGGTAAGATATACAAACCAATCGAAATGCCCAAAACAGATGAGTGGAGCAAGAAGTGATGTGTATATATATGTATCATATATACACACACACACATACACACACACATACATACATACACATACACACAATGGAATACTACTCAGTGATCAAAAAGGTAAGCTCACGCCATCTGTGGCAACATGGATGGAGCTGGGAGGGTTGATGCTACGTGAAATAAGTTAGAAGGAAAAGATAAATATCGGATGGTTTCACTTTTATGAGGAAAATAGAAAAACCAAACAAAGAGTCAGACAAAGACAAACCTTGAAAGCTGACCATAGATATGAGGCATCCAGGAGGAGAGGGGGAAGGAGAGGGGGATGGGAGGTGTGAAAACAGGGGTGGAGGAAGAGTGCAAGGGAATATGCTGATGGACTGCGGGTACTCTGATTGTGGGAGAACAATGGTGACCACACCTGAGTGGAGAAATCATACATTGTCCAAAAATTAACAACAGTGAAAGAGAAAGTACTACATTTAAAAATTTTTTAAAGTTAAAAATATTTTAAAAACATAAGCTTCCATCCAGTTATAAGTCCTGGGGATATGATGTACAGCATGATGATGATAGTTAATCCTGCTATAAGGCATATTTAAAATTTACTCAGAGAGTAAGTCCTAAAAGTTCTCATTCTGAGGAAAACCTTTTTGTCTTTTTCTTTTTTTTTTTTTTTACATTTTTTTTTTTATTTTATACATACAAGCTGGGGTACAGGCCAGAGGTGTGGGGCGGCGAGAGGGTTCACCAGAGACGGAGCGGGTAGCAGAACAGGCAGATCAGAAATACACTGCTGAGGGGAGCAGCGGGCGAGGCAGGAGAGGTCTGCCGCACCATGTGGGATTCTCCCCGGCCGGGAGTCGAACTCGCGTCGCCGC
>PVIJ01003572.1:0-62633 GCA_004024925.1 Scalopus aquaticus
GCTCTTTACTCCAAAGCCCCGTCGTCCACCCCCACCTCTCCCAGAGCAGCCGCGGCGGCTGATGTGTCCAGACTGGCTTGTGATGATTTCTCTTAATCAAAGGGAAATAATACTGTGTTGCATGACACCCTCCCCCCCAGGCCAGCCAGCCTGCGCCCAGATCTCCGACTCTGTTACTGCCCGGCTCTGCTGCTGACCCTCCATTTCCTTGTCTGTAAATGGAGATCATTGGCGCCTCTGCCTTTGGGGGGGGGGGGGGGGGCGGGGCGGGTTCCACACCTCCAAGAGTCAGGAGATGATGCGAATCAAGGCCCAGCCTGGATCTCGCTCCGGGCGGGAGCGGTGACCGTTTCTAATCGCGCACCTGCTTTCGTGGGCCGCGGCTTCCCATCTGCATTGCTTATGGAAAGAAAATCTTCAGCTAGTATGCACGAAGACCTGCCTCATTGTGTCTCCTCGGCCTCCGCCGGCCTCCCCGTCATCTGCCATTCCTGCGCTAATAAGAATTTCCTGACTTCTCCCTGTTTGTCTCTGTTAGCACAGAGGGAAAGGGCTGCTGGCACAGAGGAGCCAGCCGAGGCCGATGCGCCTGTGATTTGAATGTCTTTACTGTAATCTAGCCAGTGGGGGCCCGTCCATGCCTAAGCGGCTGGCCAGAAGGGGCAAATGCCATCAGCCCGGCAGTCCCTGCCCCGTCCCGGTGGCTCTAGCTGGGTCCCCACGCTGCCCCCACTGAAATCCTCCAAACGGGAACCCGCTTAACTCTGGGGCAGTGAATCTTGGTTCAGGGCTTGTGATAGTGTCAGTCCCTCACCTGCCTGGGCTACCTCACCCGCAGTACCTCACACCTGGTTCCAAAGGCCACCTGGGTCCTGTTATCCCAAAAGGCGGCTCAGCCCAACCAGAATCACCTCACCGGCCACCTGCCCAAGCCCAGCCCGATGGCCCTGGTGCGTGCCCCGTGTTGTACCACTATGATAGGGGAGAGGGGGCGTGGATTGGGGGGTTGCTGAAACCCACAAACTCCAGGGGCTTGGGCAAATACCTCACCTATGTGGCCATCATTTCCTCGTCTGTAAATTGAGGGCCTTTGTGCCCATCTGCAGCCCCGGCGAAGATCCAGTCACGGCCAGGTACGGCTTGGTCCAGAGCACGTGCTCTGAAATATCAGCTCCCTTGTCCCCAAAGTCACGCCTGCCCCTGGCTGGCCGGAAGTCACTGTAATCCAGCCCTGCCGCCCAGCTCCCTGCTCCCGCTGGCTGTCCCTGTAAAGGGTGTGGCATCCTGGTGGGTCCTCCAGGCAGACCCACCCACCGCCTTGGCTGGGGCTTGGCTGGCAGCCGCCACAGCCAGCCCTTTGCACCCTCGCAGCCTCGCCCTCCAGCCCCAGGAGAGGCGCAGACGCCCCGAGCCAGGGTCGGCCTGAGATCGCCCCGTGGCTTCCCGGGGAGGCTGCAGGGGTGCCCATCACACTTGGGAGCGGGGTTCTTAGCTGAGCCACACTTTGGCCAGTGCTGGGGATGTTTTATTGGGAGTTTGGAGGTATTTAAAGAACATGCAACCAGGTTGGACGTGCTAACTGAAGGCAGATGCCCCAGCTTCTTTTCTTCTCTTCCCTTATTCTCAAATTAAAAAAAAAAAACAAATGTTGACAGTTAAGGCCTGTGCTGGCCACCGCCTCCTCCACCAGTGGTTCCCTGTCCTGGCTCCACTGCTGTGCCTCCGAGGCTTTGGAGCTACTGCGGCCCTAGCACTAGAGACTTTAAAATAGCACTGAGGGGGCCTAAGGCCTGGCCAGGCAAGACTCCCCCCACCACCCCCATGTTCATGTTTGTCTCCCCATCGTTCCACAAGGCAGGTTGTTCTCCCCAAGTTACCAGGGATGGGAGTGGGGGGCTGAAGGGCACCGTCCCTGGCACACACAGGCAATGCTGGGGCGGGAGCCCCGCTCTGGCTCCATTGCTCCTCCTGCCACTTTCTGGAATAGCTCAGCTGATGCCTCCCGCGCCCCTGTCTGAGCAGGAATCAGAGCCTGCCCCCCAGCAGCCTGCAAGGGGCTGGGGTGGCAGTGTGGGGAATCGGGAGGAACTGGCACCCCCTTTGTTTGAAGGCATCGGGGCAAGTTTGCATTTGCAACATGCAGAAGGAAGTACGAGTACAGGAAGGGGGGGAGAGGGCAGATAGTCTAGCAGACAAGTGTATGGACGAGGCAGACAGGATGCCATAAGCAAGGAAAATGGGGGATGGTCACAAAGAACCTTGAGCATCCTGCTCAGGAGTTTAGAAACTCACAGACTTGCCTGAAGCTGTTCTGTGCTGCTGTGTCGGGTGGCAAAGACCAGCCAGCGTCTCCCGGAAAGGCCCTGTATTGGTTTCTTGCTCTGCTGTCACCATCTTAAAATTCTCTACAATTTGGGCCTCCCCGGTGGCGCAGCGGTTAAGCGCTGCGCTGTGGAGCTGTCGGCAGCGGCGACGCGAGTTCGACGCCCGGCCAGGGAGAATCCCACATGGTGCGGCAGACCTCTCCTGCCTCGCCCGCTGCTCCCCTCAGCAGTGTATTTCCATCTATCTGCCTGTTCTGCTCCCCGCTCTGTCTCTGGTGAGCCCTCTCGCCGCCCCACGCCTCTGGACTGTACCCCAGCTTGTATGTATAAATAAATAAATCTTTAAAAAAAAATTCTCTACAATTTTACCCTTGAACTTGGGTTTTGTAAACCAAGTCCAGTGGGACAGCGGAGCATGTGCGTGTGCAGGGGAGGCCCGCACCAAATGCAGGTCGTCCCAGTCACATGGTAGCTTCAGCTGCCCCCTGGCAGAGTGCCAGCGGACCCGCAGTGCGGGGGGATTGAGCAAGACTCACAGCACTCGCAAGGTAAACGTGTTCGTGTCGACAGCTGAGTAAGTGGGGCACCCGGAGCCCCAAGAGGCCTCACTTTGAATTAGAACCAGAACTTGCTTGCATGTGGAACAAAGGCACAAGGAGACACAAATGACCACGGAATCTGCTCATAATTCTTACTGCTGTGGCTTCCTGCATTACCCGACCGGTTGCTGTGAGGAGGAGAGACAGTGCAGAGAGCCTTGTGCTCTCCGCAGCGAGCTGAAGGGACTGTCTGCGTGGATGTGCATCCAGAGAGAGCGGAAGCAAAAACAGTTGAGTGAGTTTTCTGCAGCATTTCCAGAGTCTGGCAAGCGCAAAATACAAATGTATAGACAAGTTGCAAAATACAATTCCACATATGTTAGCATTTAAAACTGGCATTGCACAATATCAAGTTGAACAATAAAATTCATGCTAATAATTTACGATTTTGTTTTTTCTCTACATAGGATGACATTAAATAGTGAATTTAAAAGCCACCCTAATAAGTCCGGAAAGAAACCATGGAAGAAACAAAGCTTTATATTTGAGTATGGCTTTTCTACACTTAGTGCTTTTTTCCTGCCTATTCTTCTTCGTACTGGGTCCCACAAATAACATTGCCAGCCTTGGTCCAACCCAGTCTCTGCCCTAAAGAACATGGGTATTTGTTGGAAATCTGTTGTGCAAAATCTGTTTCTCATCATCTATTTTAACCTTCCAAGTACCCCCAATGAGGTGGGCCGGCCTTGCGTTGTATCTGTCACAGATAAGAAAAATCACCTGAGACCACCAAGCTCTTGGCCAGCGTCACGGTCAAGTCCAGGCCTTTTGGACCGCGAGACATGTTCTGCCCCCCGCCCCCACACACTCATTGTGTAACCTTAAATGGGCTCAATTTTTTTTAAGTGTATAAAGGTAACTCGACCCCCCTCCTGCTCCCCCAAAAAAACCCCAGCCCTCCCATGTGCCAGCTGTCACCCTGAACTGTAGGTGTTTGTTCCTGCATGCGACAGCCTCCCTCGATAGCAAAGAGCTTTTTCTTTTTAACTTTTTATTACGGAAAATTTCAGACTTACACACCGTGACTGCCGGGTACAGAGGCCCAGCTTCCACAACTATAAACCTCTGTCTGTTTTGTTTTTTTTTTTTTTCAGACCAAAACCATCTTTTTACTGTGGTAAAAACACAGAACATAAAATTGACCACTTTGGCCATTTTTCAGTGGCCTTAAGCACCTTCCCGGGGTGCCTCCATCACCACCCTCCAGCTCTGGAACCTTTTTCATCTTGCTAAACTGAAACTGTGCAACAACAACCCCCCAACCCCTCCAACCTGGCCGGGGACCCCTCCATTTCTGCTTCTGTCCCCTGTGAAGCTGACTGCTCTAGATGTACGTGGCATCAGCGTTGCTGTTACCAGCTTATTGCACTGAACACAGGGCTCATCAAGGTCTACCCATGTTGTCACATAGGTGACAGAAACCCCTCCCTTTTTGAGGCTGAATCATCTTCCACCCTGTGGATATTTTGTGTGTCCACCCATCTGAAGTCCCTTGGGCTGCTTCCAGCATTTGGTGATTGTAGATGCTGTTGTGAACACAGCTGTACCATCCGTGTGCCACCTCTGTCTTCATCCCCTCCCCAACCCTTAGAATGCTAAGAATGCCAACTCTTACATTACTCCTAGGAGCACCGTTTTGTTCACCTTTGTATTCCCCACTACACAGCTGGAGATATCGGATGCTTAAAAAATGGGTTCATGAATCTTCCAAAATTATTCATTTTTTTAATTGTTAGCAAGGTTCATAAACAGTAGACACTTTTATTTTTTCTTATCAGTGTCAACGTGTACATGCAATTCAGGTAAAAACCAGATCCTGAAGAAGATAGGAAGGTACTGCTTTGAGTTGGGTCAGCAGGAAGGAACGCCACTGAAGCACCTGACGGGAGATTTTATTTTTTTGCCAGTACCCACGATGCTGTGGATAAGAGCCACTTCTTTCTGGAAGTATCAGAAACTTTTGGGATCACCAACTTCACCTGTTAACAAAGATTGACTCAGTGATAGAATTTTCAGTTGACTCCATGTGTCAAGAAGATAGTCTGAGAGTGAAACTTGTCTTTTGTGACAAAGGCCTTGGTGGGGTTCAATGGCCATGTTGAACTGTCCTTCGGGTCAGAGGTGGAAAACTCCACTAACTCAACGTCAGCTGGAATGCTCACGACCTGGCTTTCCTGAATGAGCGTCGCCACCAGCCGGTAGCCCCTGCGCCCAGTGTGTCAGCTGAGAAGACGAGACTTAATCAGCCTCACAGTAGAACTAAATCAGCACTTCTTGCCAGGAGAGAATTAATGAGACACCTTGCCTCCCCTCCCATGCAGAAAGTGGGGTGGGGGTGGCCCCCCGGAGGGAGATGGCTTGGCTCCCAGTGCTGTCTCCGAGGGGCTGGTGCTTTGAGTGTCCCCGAGGAGAACTGGGGGGTACCAACTTTAAAGAGAGCTCTCTGGCTCTCCACAGGGCATTTAGGACTGAGGTCTCAGAAGAACTGAGTGAATAGTGGGCCGGGTGCCCAATAGTGACGGCGGGGCTGTAAACACCAACTCTGCCGTTTGTGGGTCATGTGACCTTGGCCCGTTGCCGTACTTAAAGATTAGCTTGCCTGGGTTTATTGGCAGGTGCATGGAAGGTGGACCCTCCGTGCCTGCTGCCACTCAGACCTTCACACAATGTCACTGCCTTTCAGCAGAATTAGGGCAGAACAAGATCCGTAAAATGTAAGAACAAACATCATAATTAAGACAGAACAGTTGCCCTGAACAGGTAGGATTCGCTCACCTAACTCCTATTCACCCTTCTAGGCTCCACTGAAATGTGTCCACTTAGCCCCATATTCTGACCAGCTGCGTGGGGAGCTTTAGCCTTTTCTGACTCCTGTGGCTATTTTACGGCCACCTCGCCCCAGTAGCACCACCCTGTCTGGGAGGATTTGTTTCCATCTCTGCCTGACTCCGCACTCCGTTGTTCTCCAGTTCTTTGCAGAACCCTTCTTGTCCCAACCCCCACTGGAGATTTGCCCACTCACAAATCTTCCCCAATCACGCCATTTTTTTGGCACAGACATCTGATCCAAGGGGATGTCACCTCTAGTAAGTAGACAACAGGCTCAAAATGGTTCTCCCCAAAGACGAGATTCTCTCTGCTCACTTCCAGCTAAATCCTGCCCCTGGCCACCCTTCCACACAAATCCTAGTTGCGAGCTCTCTGAGTTGGTGCTCCTCAGCTTCTTCCAGGCAGTGCTGGGCCACAGCTCCAGGAGTGGCTGCTCGCAAGCCCAGCGGGCATTACCCACGGCTGCGCCAGCGACCCTCACGTGGCGTCCTGCCCCGACACTCTTTACAGTCAGGCCAGAGTGTCTCGGCCACCTCAAGACCCAGGACTCCTGTGATGGGCCAGGGTTAAGCTCATTCTGTGAGTCTTGAACCAGTATCCCTGCACATCTACCTGGGCTCTGTGCTGTCCCCAGGGAGGACAGGAGAAGTCCAGCAGCGACTCTCTCAAGCCCCTGTCACACAGGACACTGGTGAAGCATCGCTGAGCAGCCAGGGGGGGACACAGGGCGCTGTTTGAAAGAAGCTCATCGAGATGGAAGGAGTAGAACTGGCAAAAGCAAGAAAGTGGCAAGGATATGGCATATGACGGGGGTGCATTTGGGCATAAGATCTGTGGGGGAGCCAAGGCAGTCGACAGAGTACGCCAAGCCAGCTGAGGGAGGCTTTGTTTGCCCAGTGAAGGGTCTAGGGCTTTTTCTTTCCTATGCCACCCAGGACTGCTGTGTGGCATACCTGCTGCCTGTACAGTGTTGGGCAGAAGAGCCCTCGTTCCTGCCCACATGAAGCATGTCCTCTCATGGAAGAAACAGACAGTAAGCAAATCACCCCAAATATAACAACTCCGCAATCAGAGTTCTCGAGCAGGAAAATGACATGACCTTTTTGTGTCTTAGAAATCATCGTGGCCAGAAGAATTGGCAAGGAACAGAGAATAAAACCAGACCTATAAGACATTTCACGAGT
Organism: Scalopus aquaticus; assembly: GCA_004024925.1. Lineage (NCBI taxonomy): Eukaryota > Metazoa > Chordata > Mammalia > Eulipotyphla > Talpidae > Scalopus > Scalopus aquaticus. The sequence continues at coordinate 6,937 of PVIJ01003572.1, forward strand.
GACCGGAGAAGGACTTGGGAAGTCTGTGGGCAGCTAAGAGAAAAAAAGCAGATTTGGGGTGCAGTCTAGGTGGGATAGAAATTGGGAGTTTGGGCCATTTTGAGTTGGAGATGCTAACTGGGCCACCCAGCTAGGGATGGGGACTTCAGGGTTTGGAGCACAAGAGAGATGTCTGAGCTGACGATACGGTCAGCAGTCATGGGTGCAGTAACACCATGCTGGTGGGGGACGCCACCTGCAGAGAGAATTAACTGGCCAGCTGGGATCAAACTGAGAAGCCAATTTCCAGAGCATGGGCATGGAATTCTAGGTGAACTTCCGGTTCCTTCTCACTAGCTAATCTCTCAACTGTTCGTTGAAATAATAAATACCCTGAAAAGCTGTCTTTTTCCTGAGCAACTGGTGTGCTTTTTGTTCCCACATAGACATTGAAAGTTTGGGTTCTTGCCCTTCTTGCTTCAGCTGCCAGGAAGCTCAGAGCTAGTTTTATAACTTAACTTTAGAAACCATAAAGGACCTGCATATCCAGATGCTCTTCTCAAGTAAACACATTGTATATATTTATGTACTTTCCAGCCCTGGTGTCTTTCTTTTAGGTGCTTGGTAAGCTGGCTCAGATCCTTTGTAAAATCTGGTGGGGTATAACTGTCTAAAAATAAGTATTACCCTCACCCTAAAGTTTTTGGGTCATGCTCGCCACCCTTGTGCAATAAGCCTGCCCAATTGCTGAGCTAATATTGGCTAGATGTAAGCAGGAGCAAATCTTGGAATTTACAGCAGCCAGACAGTGCATTTAACACTCACGTAACTCATTAAAACAGGATAAAAGTGGAGCTTCAAACATCTCAGTGTTTGCCACCAAATCTGTGAAGGGAGGGGTACCTTTAATTCAGTGCAGGCTCTAAAAGTCTGATCTTTCAGAATCGAGAATATGCCACTGAAATTAAAGACGTGTCGGTATAGACGAGCACTCCAGAAACCTTCAAAGAAGGATTGAGGTGTTGACTACAAGGATGGGGTGTTTTTTAAGCGCAGTGTCATTTTCTTGACTCGTAAAATGTAGTTTGGTAAAAGCAAACTTCCTTGTCAAGCAGCATGAACACAAAGTCTGTGAGGTGGAAAATCTTATTTTTGATCATCCCTGTTTTTTAATATAAGTAAAATTTTTAATTAAAATCTCCTATCGGTGAAGGTCTCAGTGTCAATGGTTTGCAAACTGTTCCGAGGCTGGTGCCTGAGGGACTGCAAAGGTGCTGTGGGGGAGGGAAGACCACTGAGCAAGAGGAAGCCGGCTCCCACCCTCACCCACCCCTGCCCCCAGCTCCCCCAGAGCAGCTGGGCTGATTCACAGAGCGGACCCTTTCGCCTAAGAGGCTATCTGAAGACAGGCTTCTGCTCCTCAAAGGGAGGGTTCAGCATTATCCATTTGGTGCGCACCCCATCACCCCCTTGCAGTGGGTTGGGACAATGCTGAAATGGTAGGGCTGGGGTGGAGTTTGGAATCTGACTTTTGGTTCCCACTCTGCCTCCTCCCAGCTCTGTGGCTTTGGGGATGCGTTCCCCTCTCTGTCACAGCTTCCTCCTCCTCATCCCAGATTGCCCCATGTTCCTACCCAAGTCAACTAGGTAAATGAGGTCGATAAGTTAGTGGAGGCGGAAGACTGCCCAGCCCAGGCTCTTACCCCGCCCCTCTAATCTCTCGCATCTCCGTTTCCCAGGAGGAGCCGATCACCTTCTGCGAGGAGGCCTTCGTGTCCCACTACCGCTCCGGGGCCATGCGGCAGTTCCTGCAGAGTGCCACCCAGCTGCAGCTCTTCAAACAGGTGCCCGGCGCCCCACCATGCCTGTTTCTGTATCCCTGGGGGGACGACTGTGTGCCCCATAAGCTTAGGGGCTACAGCCACGGCTGCGGCTGGGGAGGGAAGGGGAGCTGGGTGAGGAAGGAGGTCAGCAGCCAGACAGACCCTTTGCAAATCAGCCGTGTGGCTTGTTTGTTTTTTTGTTTAAAGATGTATTTATGCATACAAGCTGGGGTGTGGGCTAGAGGTGTGGGGGGTGAGAGGGTTCACCAGAGACAGAGTGGGGAGAGAACAGGTAGATGGACCCAAGTACAGATTGATTGAAGTACACTGCTGAGGAAGGAGAGGTCTGCTGCGCCATGTGGGAATCTCCCTGGCTGGGTATCCAACTCTCACTGCAGCGGCTCTGGATAGCTTCACAGTGCTGCACTTAACCCGTTGCATCCCCGGGAGGCCCTCTGCAGTGTGGAATTTACAAGTGATTGCAAACACATGACTGGTTTCTTAGAAACTTGCTTTCTGAACACTCAGCTCCACAGGCCTTGCCCCTCTCAGGCAACATGGTTCTTTGATCATGCACCGAGGTGGCTCCTGTTTGTACACACTGTCATGTTTTCCTTCTCTCTTCCCATAGTTCATTGATGGTAGATTAGACCTTCTCAATTCCGGCGAAGGGTTCAGTGATGTGTTTGAGGAGGAGATCAACATGGGCGAGTATGCAGGTGAGGAGCATTCCACTCCTTTTCCATGCTGCGGGCTGCAGGGGGGTGTGGGAGGGGTGTTAGGGTGAGTTTCGCAACGGGCTGCAGTGCCTCTTTCCCTTCACTGGGTGTAGAGAGAACCGATGTCAACCTTGGTCTTGGAATACTGGAGGACTATTGAGCTAAATCTTTTTAGGCACAAGGGCCCATCAGAAACCCTCTGCTCTTGCTTCCCCTGGCAAGTGAAGTCTAGTTAACATAGCATCAGCATGATACAGCAGAAGGCAGCTGAGGTTCAGATTAGGAGGCCTGGAATCAAATCAGGCACTGCCTCCTTACTAGCAGTGAGAACTAGATGGAGCCATTTCAGCTTTGCTCTTTCAGCTGGCCTTTCCTGTCGGTGCCCTCCAAGTGCCCACCCCGAAGAATTCCTGTGGAGATTAAGTCAGATCCCTTGAGGACAGACCTCCCCCGGGATCAGCGCTCCCTAATCACACAGCCTCCGGGCTCTGCAGACCTTAAAACTGGAGCGAAAATGCTCTCATATTTCAGAAGCCTAATCTGGCCTTCTTTCCAAGTCTCCGGACCTCAGTCATTGGCAGCAACGTCAAAACTAACTGCAAAATCATAATCGTGTGGCTGGCCCCTCTTATGGCTGGGCATGGCTCTGATCTGGGCTGCTGTGATAATCCAGCTGGAGGTTCCTGGGCTCATAAAGCCAGGCATGATCTCCACCTTTCAACCCCCCTTTTACAGCCCTACCAGCCAATTAATCGATACAACCAGTGTGGGGTGTGTGGACAGTAACAGTGGATCCTTGATCAGCAGGTCCAGAGCCCCGTGTTTTATTGTAGAGTAAGAAGTGGGGGACTCCACTGTGCCCTCGAGTTTTAGACTAGCCAGAGAAAGAAATGCATAACTAAAGACAAATAAAGCTAAACCAACACAGAGTGGGGTGGGTGGAAACAGGCTTCCGTGCGCTTCCAGGCACTGTTAATTCTGGCTTCTAAGTGACAGCTTCACACAGGAGCCAGTTTGAGTTAACATGCAAACAACTGAAGCTGATTCTGGGGAGAAGACGGACTTCTGGTGGTGCTGAACTAAGTGGAGTCATTTGGGGCTTCTAGAAAGCCGGATGATAAGACCTCCCAGCCCACCCGATAAAATGAACTTTCGAGACGGTGCCTCCTTTTACTCAGCCACCACCAGCGAGCTGTGTGCCCGCAGCATGCTCACCCTGGGGGCCAGGGCCCACTTCCCACCCTGGGGCGGGCACAGCTTCAAAGGATGTGGACTTCTGAGTGGGTGTCACCAACTCCAGAGGGCTGTTCAAGCTAGTCCTTCTGTCAGCTCAAAACAGACAGATGAGGGAGCCTGGAGGGCCAGGGGAACAGCGACTGTGAGGGCCTGGAGGACCAGGAGCCTGTGGTCAAAGAAGGGAGATAGTTCTTGTGGTTGGACCGTCAGGTGGCGTGAATGGAGGACAAGGATGCAAGGGCAGAAGGCAGATGGCGGGGAGAGCAGCAGGGTTGCTGGGAGGTCTCCCTCCCTCCGGTGGGCCACAGGGCATCTGGGCTTGTACTCGGGACACAGATTGACTCAGATCTCTAAGCAAAGCTGGCCACTGCCTTTTTCAGGGAGTGGCCCATGGGCTCTCCCGATTCTGAACCTCGCCAGTCCTGCCTGCTGAAAGCAATTTGAGGGGCTCCAGAGGGCACCCCATCACTTCTTTAAATAACAGCTTCTCCGGCTTCTCTCCCCCCAGGCAGTGACAAGCTGTACCATCAGTGGCTCTCCACCGTCCGGGTAAGTGCACCTCCCGCACAGCCACCTGGGCCCCTCCTCGGGGCTCCTGGCAGCCCTCCACTTCCCCTGCCACCCACGAGGCTGTCATTAGGCCTGGAGCATTCCATTCTCTCAGCTGAAAATGCTTTTGTGCGTAAGCCCAGCCATTCTCATGCCAGGCGGAGACTGGCAGCGTGAGCCCATCCAATGCCAGCCCTCCACGAGGGTGAAGAGAGCCAGGAGAAGCTACCCTGTCTCAGGAAGCCGGCCAAGGCGTGCTGAACGGATGTTGTCATCTTAGGGCGTTTCTGAGGCGCTCCTTCCAGGGCCAGGGTAATCGGGAAATTTTCATGGGAAAATAAAAGACGTGTCCCTGTCGCTGCTTTGCATTATTTTTCACAGCAAAGGCTCCGGGAAAGATGGAGAAGATATCACTGAGCTTTTCACCCCCTTACTGTTATTGTGAATAATGTCTTGTGTTGGAAACCAGGTGCTTAGAGCCTCAGAATCATAAAATATTCAAATCCTGGCCTTTTCCTTTACTTGCTTTATCAGTGAACTAACCCTACTATGTGCCAGGCGCCATGCTGGGTACTGGGGACTCGGCGGGGTTTGGACAGGCCCAGCCCTGGGGTGCTCCCCGCCTTGTTGGGGAGGCAGGTAAACAGGCAGCTCTGACATAATGTGATAAGTGTTCTCCCCGTCCCGTGGGCCAAGCGCGCTGCTGCCCAGGCGGGTCCCTTGGACGTGGCCGCACTTGGCCGAGGAGAAGCAGCTCCTCTGTGAAAGACTTCTTTTGTTCTTCTCCTGTGACCAAGCACGGCGCTTGGCAAATCACAGACCAGCAATAAGGACTTGTTGATGGATTGATCAAGGGAGTTTTAATACTCCAAAGGACCATTGAAACAGGATACTCAGTAATTCTGGAAAGCAGTATGGAATAAATGAGTGGGAGAATTTCATATTGTCCTACAACAGAATGCTTTCTAGGTCAAATGGTAATGTTTTTAATTAAAACTCCAAATTTCTAATAGAGGCAGTTACCAAAGACTATGCTCAAAGTTAACATCAATAATTAATTACATTACTGTAGCTAATTCTTCCACGTATCCCCTGGATCCAGTCTGTCTCTCCATGCGAACCAGTTGGAATTCTCTTTCCAAGCCACCACAAATCATATTGTGCACTTGATTAAAAATCTTTTAAAGAACTGACCCTGGCCCCTGCATGAGCTGACCCCATCTGGCCTGTCGGCCCTGCTCGCTCGTCCTCACAGCACACCCGTCCCCACTCCCGGACTCCCAACACTTTGCACATTTTCTCACGTGCTGTTTCTTGTCCCCATGTGAATGGTTCGTCTTTTATGGACCAGGCCAAACTTCATCCGCTGAAGCCGTCCCTGGCCTTGCAGACAGTAACCTGCCTCCAAGTACACAGCCAGCACAGCTCTCATCAATTTAGGGTGCAGTCACCCTGGTGCACCCCTCAGACTGGAGGTCTTCAAAGGCGGAGACCAGCTCCCCTCAGAGCCTGTTCCAGGGGTCTCGCAGAGAACCCCTCTCAAAATGTGTGGAGGGATGAGACCGAGGAACGTGTTCACAAGCAAGCGTGACCCCGGGCTTTGAGTGAGGAACCAACTAAATGAAATATGGCGACGTGCTTCCTGCCCATTCATTGCCTCTGTGGTGGAGGAGCAGAGCCTTCCCTCCTCACCTCCCTGCCCTGCTTTCCTAGGGAGTCATGTTAGATTTATTCGAAAGCTGTGATTGACATTTGTGGTTATTCATTCTTTTCTCGAGGTTAGATGTTAAGGATGGCATCCTAGCAGAGCAATTTAAAAATCAACAGGAAAACCAGGGCGAGGGGCGAGTCTACCCAGGGTAGCCAGCAGCCCTGGCTCACCAGGCCCCGCTTGAGTGTCAGCTGCAGAGTTCACTGTTTTTAAGCTAGCCTTCATGTTGTCAGTGGTTTCTAGAACTTCTTGAAGAGCCGTAGATTACTGTGGGGGAAACCCTGCCTCAGAGAGCCTGTGATGAGCTTTCCTTCCGGCCAGGATTCAGGTGCCAAGCAAAATACTGGGCCTCGAGTCCCCCCTCAGCTAGTTATCCCCTGGTCCCCAGCCTCCCCCGCCGCCATTTCCTACCCGTGGCCATTGTGCCACAGCCGTAACTAATTGCCTGGGCTCAGTTACCATCTAGGACTGTTCCTCTAATTAAATCACACACTCTTAAAATGTTGCTTAACTTGATTAAAGAGAAGAGGGCTTTGTTGGTGTTGGCCTACTATATCTTCAGTCCAAATTGCTAATTGACATTTTTATTACAGAAGGGAAGCGGAGCCATTCTGAATACTGTAAAAACAAAAGCAAACCCGGCTATGAAGACTGTCTATAAGTTTGTAAGTACCGGCCTCGGGATCCAGACAGACCTGGTCCTCGGCGTGACGAGACCCTGAAATAGACCTGACCCTATACTGCAGAGGTGGTGCGGGGCCGCGGAGCTGCGGCCTGGAGCTCTCGGCGCTCTCAGATTCACTTAGCGTTGCTATTTGGCGGCCAGGTCAGCGTCACGTTTAACGGAAGCTGTGGCTGCCCGCAGTTGCCGCAATAGAAAAATGGGAGGCTGCTGGATGCAACTATTAAAACGGAGACAGGGCGGCTGAATTTCTCTCCCCAGCCAGGGCCCCGAGACCAGGAGGCGCGGGCTGTCGGGTATCCTGGCCACCCTTTCCCACGTGCACCCCCAATATGATGTCGGAATAAAGCAGCTCCTTTGCAGGTTACTCAGGTGCTCGAGGGGGGCACTCCCCCTCATTTTTGCCCTCAAGTCTTCACCCTGTCTCTCCCCTCGATGTCACTGCCCTCCAGGAAATGCGTTGTTTGTGAAACTCGTGCCCAGAGCAGAGTGAAAATAGAACACGGCCCTTCCCGAGGCTCCATCTTTAACAAGCTTCAAGTATTTTTCTCCTGGTTTCTCTGGCTTGCTCATTTGACTGAGCCACTGAGTGGGGTGGTTTTGTTTGGGGCCCTTTTTAAAATTGGGGAGTCCTTTACGTGCTCAGATTATAGTTATTTTAACAGGGCAGCTGTCTGCCCACTGAACCACACGGGACAGTGACACAAACTCCAAACCCGGACACTGGGCATTAGAAAGCCACGTGTCAGCCCAAGACGTCAGGCGGGGCAGAGGCTGGTGCTGAGCCTGCCCGTGCGGGGCCGTAGGGTTCTGACTCCTGCAGCGGGGAAGCTGCTGTCCTCCACTTGCTGGTTGCTGTCACCAGGCTGCTGAGATAAATAATTAGAGAGCAGAAGACAGGCTCTGGGAGGGGAAAAAAGTCGGTGCCATCAAAATGCAGAAAATAAAACCTCCGTAGCCTCCTTAAGGGTTTTTTTTTTTTTGAACCTTTTAACGTTGTATTTGTTTTCATAGCCATTATGTTTTCGACTTGATGATCCCGTTTTTCCTTCCTTTTTCTAGTAATCAGAGAAGGTGATTCACCACGGACTGAAATCAAGCGTAGTCCCTGCTGGAAACAGAAAGGGAATCTTAACTTAAATTAATTTTTCATGCAGGCAAAAGATCATGCAAAAATGGGAATAAAGGAGGTGAAAAACCGCTTGAAGCAAAAGGTACTTGAAGTTCTTATTCAAAATGTATAAGCACCGTGTATGAAATGCGTGGCCACAGAGAAGTATGATGTGATCAATAGAACACTGTTTGATACAGTGTTGTTAGCACACTTCAAAATGCATTACCAGCTGTCCGGGCGTTTTCACACTGTTATAAATATTCACAGACAAAAAACTGTCTTCAAATAACATTAAGACTCTGTCTTAAACCCACAAAGGCAAGCCAGTTCAGAGTTACCACTGTCTGCTGGTCCCTAGCTCCCCCACCCCCGCGTTGGGGTTCACCAGGTCCCTAGAAATTGGCTGGGCCCCCCATCTCCCACCCTACCTCTGAACTCTGCCCTGGGGCTGGTTGTAGCCAAAACCCAGTGGCCCCTCCAGGGAAAAGACTGGCGCCCTTCTGGCTTACAAGTGGCCACCACACCCAGCGCCCAAAGGACAGGTTTGAGGAGGGCGCTCCCAGCTCATCCTACTGGTGGATTCACCGGGGGTGCCCAGCAGGTCTTGCCTGAGCCCCTGGCAGGGCAGGGAGAGGCTGATTGTCTTCTTGGACCATCAGTAAGGTGGCATGAAATCCTACCAGCCACGTCCTGGCTGCGTCCCCTGATGGTCTTGTCTAGGTCTGCACAGTGAGGTAATCAGTTCAGGAGGGGATCTTGCTGTTACTAGGAACTCGGCCCCCTTCACTGAGTGGACCACCTCTGTGGTGTAGACGCTAGTGAAGGGTGGCCAGGCTGGAGCCTTCACATTCAATCCTTAGAAAAACTCTGCAGGGGATTCGTCCCATTTTATGGTGGGGGACTGCGGTTCAAAGGCCGAGTAATTTACCCAAGGTCGCACTGTTTAATGCGGGTGAGGCCAGGATGGGATTCCAGACGCATCTCGGCCGGTGGCTGCCCACTACGGCCTTCCTGAAACAGTGTCTTGTTTTCCAGAAAAAGGTTGAGGTCACTTACTTCATTTTCCCCATGCCCCCGTGCCCCCGCGGCCCCCACCCACCCACCCAGTACCAACTCTAAAAAGAGCCTTTGTCTATCTCGGCAGTTTATCTCCAAAAAACTGAAAGCAGTTTTAATTTTATGAAGTCAAAAAGGCCTCCAATTAACTTGATATGGTTGAAGGAATTGATTCCCCTCTTTTAATTGGAAAATAATTTGCTCTAAGTATTTAAACTCTAAGTTTCAGCTGAGAGTGAATTTTTAACAGCTGAGATTCAAGTCCTGAAGTAGGAATCCTGTAATGTAAACCCAAGTAGACCTTAACCGGGGTTCATTGCAGCTAGCCAGAGGCTGGCAGGTGGAATGCTTTCCTCAAGTGGCATTTAAGTCCCTAAAAGACCTTTTCATCTCCCATGCCAGTCCCGGATAGTTGAATCGGAGCAGGTGTAAGATGCGGTGGTGGGGAGCAGGGAGTTCTCTGCAGTGAGCAGAGCCAGGGTTCCTCTTCAGGCATGAAACAGATACCTACTCAGTGGTCCCCCCATTGCCTCCCTCCTCACACAGTAAGCCTTGGACCTTAAGTGTCCTTTTTAATGATGCGTAACATCTCTGCAAACAGCCTCCGAAACAATCCAGATCCCCCCCTTCCACACCGGCTCCCTTCCCTTCCTTGGTAGTGTCTAGGGCCGTTTCTCCCCTCCCCTTCTCCTCTTCCCCCTGCCAGTCTTCTCAGGAATAGCTTCAGGAGATAATGTTCTACAGAGAGCGTCAGTCCATTTCAGGTGACACAAATGGTGAAGGCATTTTATAGAAATGTGGCTTGTCACCATCGGACTGTTGACAGATCTATTAGTGCACCCTTTTCAATTTTCACTTTCCCCCCTTCAGTCTTACAGATTTCCACGGACTTGATATTTTGCAGTTGTTCCTGGAAGAGCTCTGTTGTCATTGAAACTCTAGCACTATTCAGTGTGGACAGGCCTGGGCCCTCTGCTGTCTCTCCGGCTCCCTTGCCAGAGCTAATTTAGGATTTGGCTTCAGCTGACCCCTCTCACTGCAGCAGAAAATATTTCCTTGGCTTTTTTGTTCGCTTCCCCTTTGCCCCCTCCCCTTTATACGGCAGCCAATCTCTGTGGCTCACCAGCTGTGTCGAGCGCAGACGTCTCAAGTTGGGATTCTGCAATGAAATCGAGGCAGTTCCCAACAAAGACCCAATTTTCAAATGTGCCGGACTGCCCCCTGGCCGCCTCTAACACCGCAGAGCAGTGGTGACCCCGCAGATATAATCAAGAACCCCATCTTGCCCTCTTCGCTCCCGCCTTGGGTTTGAATTGCAAATAGAAAACGTGGGGCCGACCTGCGGAGAGGTCACCCTGGTGTGTGGCGAGCAGGGCCCCTCTCCAGCCCTTGCTCATTTGTGCTGCTGATTTTCAAAGGCTCTGAAAGGGGAGCTTCCAGGGTCCCTGTGTGGCCATCGGCACATAATTGTGAATAGAGACTGCGGTGGGGCTTTATTGCGTACCTGCTCTGCTCCAGCCCGGCAACAAAAGGGGAAGGATGGAGAACATATTTCTCAGGATAAATGGAGCAGGGTGGCCAAGTTCTTCTCTAACTTGGTCTCCTTTGAAGTCTGACTTCCTCAAAATTAGGAAGAGGAAGGGATGGCTGAGATGCTGCCCAGCCGGCTGTTTAACGAGGAGGTTGTGCTCTCCCCCAGAGCCTCTTGGCCGCCGGGAGAGCGTCACGTGACCAGCCGTGCCTGTCAGCAAGCAGCGGCAGCGCGGGCCGCAGGGCCGGCCACCACCCGACGCCCTGCTGGAAAGTGCCGGCCACGCTGCTGTCCTCCTCATTAAGGGGCATTCGCTGTCCGCATAGGACATCATCTTTGTGCCTGTTGGGGAACCCCTGAAAAATTACCTTTTTCCTTCAGTTTCCCAAGGATTTCATCATTTTCCAGCCCCTCTTCCTGCTTCTCCATCGTTGACCTTGAAAAGATAAATCGACCCTGTTGATTTTAGAGTCTCTGTGGTTGAAAGGAGCAGATTCACAGCTGGGTTAGCACAGGCCTCGGGTTCTGGCCCAACACCCCCCAGCGCAGTGAAGGGAGCGCAGGAGCCTGTGCGGGGCAGGGCAATCCAGGTAGATGCTGGTGGAATAGACGATTTCACACCTCATCACACAACTGTCAGCTCCCTGTCTCCAGACACATTCAAGTACGGCTCAGCCTCCATCACGGAAATTCCAACTTTGGATATTATTTTGATATCAATATTCATACTTTAATTTGCATTTGCTGTGGTGTGAAGTAGGTGGGGAGAGAAAGGCGTCTGGGATGGAGAGCAGTGATCTGAGTCAGAGGGTAAGGCCTGGGCCTGGGCCGCGGGCTGTGGGGACGGAGCTGGCTGCAGCGCCTGCGCTGTGGGACACTCACTGTGTGACCCTGAGTGAGTTACCAGACCTCCCTGAGCCTGACTTTGCTCATCTGTCAACGAGGGGAAAAGCTTTTTACTGAACTGTTGGGGAAAATTGGAAGAGGTGCTGGATCTAAACAATGCTTGGTAGCCACGCATTAGTGGGAGTTTCTGTTCTGACAGTTTTCTCGTATCCCGCATCTGGAGCTGCCAGTCTGCCTGAGCTCCCGGGTGCATGCACACCAGGACGTGGCTGGCTTGTGGTCACCTCCCTTTTGGCCACCCACACAGCCATCGGCACAGTCTTTCTGGAACACAGTTCCGACTGAGTCACTTCCTTCGGGAAAAGCTTTCATATCTTGCAAACCTTTCACTTCCTTGACTGGGGTTCTTGGACTGCTGGACCGCCTGCCATCCCTCAACCCGACCCTACTCTCTACCTCCCGTGGGCCCGGAATGCTCTGCTCTCCTCATCCCTGCCCCCCATCCCTCTCGAGGCTCCTGGAGTCCAGTGCCCATTCAGGACCCCTTCCTCCTCCCAGTTCCTGTCTCCTCACTTCCCCTGGGCACTCTGTCCGAGGACTTAGCACATGGACAGGTCAGACCTCGCTCATGGTTTGGGGTTCCTGCAAATGCCTAGGGAAGGAGATAAACGTGGACCTTTGCAGGCCTGTGCTTTACTGAGGGGTGGGTGCTGTCCATACAGCTGGTGGCCTCAGCCTGCAGCTCTGTCTGTGGCCTCCCTCCTCCGTAGCCTTGGGGAAAGGAGCAGATCTACCCCTCCTGCCAGCTTCTTGGTTTTGCTTTCTTTAATGACGTTTTGAAGGTTAGGTTTTTTTCTGGTTACAAACAAAAACACATTTATTGGAGGAAATGCAACAAATCAGACAAGCAAAAAGAAAATAATCCCATTTTATAAAACACGTTTTCACATACTATATCCTGGCTTTATGTGGCTCCACGTAGTTTTATCTGATGAACATGTAGATGTGACTCGATCCCATTGTTGGATACTTTGGTTAGTTCCGACTTTATTCTGGGCAGATATTCCTGTAGGTAAAACTTTGCAGGGATTCTTAGTCGTGTCTTCAGGATAAATGTCTAGAAATGGAATTCATGGGTCAAAAGACCTACCTCTTTTAGGGTTTTGATATAAATCACCAATTAGTTTTCCCACTAGGAGGGCATGCTACCTGCCCTTTGCTGGCAGCGTCTCAAGAAGTTCTTAGACCAGTTTCTTTCTTCATGGAAGTTGCTGGTGTTGACTTCCTTATGTGTGAGATCTCTGCTCGCAGGTACAGCCCAGGAACGGAAGCCGATTTCCTTTTAGGGCACCTTCCACTCTTCTCTGGGGCCTGGGAGGGAGCCGGTATCCTTCACCAGGTGGAAGAAATAGTGAAGAAGTTAGTAAATTGATGGTGAGGGGGAGGGCATGAGTCACGGGATTTTGTAAAAAGTCTTTGCACCTTTGAATCTTGCAACTAAGTAAGATTAATGCAAGCTCTGCTGCTTGACACAAACCTGTGTTTGCTTATTGGACACATTTGCCTTCCAAGTATTCAACTCCACTTCCAAAGCTTTATTTGAGAGCGTGCAGTATGCTCAAGGCTCTGAGGCAGAGAAGCCAAGCCCCAAGAAATTCATAGCGTATGGGTGTGAGGAGATACGCGCCCAGCTCATACGTAAGGATTGGCCCATGGGATCAGCATAATGAAGGAGGGCGCGGAGGAGGTAACTGCTGATGGCTGGTAGAGCTCCTCCGTGCTATGGGTGCTCTTGTTTTGGCCAATTCAGCAGAAATCACATTGTGTGGGGTCCTCCACTCTCCAACTGTGTGGCCTTGGGTAAGTTACGCAGTCGTGCCTGTTTCCTCACTTATGAAAGAAAATGCCTATTTCCCCTGGGATTTTATGGGACCTAAGTGAGAGTGAAGGTGCGGAGTTTGGAAAAGTGCCTGCAGTAGTCGCTCGGCACAGGGCTGCTCTGCCTTTTAGACGGCGATCTTTCCAGTTCGCGGGGGGCAGGACCCCACCGTCCATTTGCACAGGACCATAACGCTCTTCAGAGCTTCCTCACATCTCCTCTCATTAAGTCCATTCTCCCGGAGGCCTTGAAGTTGCCTAAGTAGGTGGTGGTTTCCCCATTATGAAAAAAGAAAAGAAATAGATGCAGAGAGGTTGAGTGAATTAGAAAGCTCAGACAGCTAGTTAATGATAAAACCAAAACTAGAAGACAGTGTTTTTACTTACAGGCTTAAACTAAGACAGTTTACACAAAACTATCTCATACATTTTTTCAATAGTCATCATCGTATAGTTTTTATTAATAGCAATATTTTCTTACCATGTTACCTTACAGTTCCATTTCTTCAATCACTCACACATGTGCAACATGTGCAAACCTTCCTGAAAAAAAGTGAATTCTGTTGCTCTTTCGCAATATCTCTCATTTTCTGTCCTCTTGGTAACCCCTCCTGGATCCCAAAGGCCCCATTTGCCCTTTGTTACTTTCTGGTGTAGGAGGAACTTCTCCCCCTCTTTGTTCCACTTGACCCAAGTACCAAGTACCATTTCTAATTGGCCGCAGCCTGTCTCATCACTGAGCCGCTGCCAGGCTAAGACTGGGGTCCACTGGCTGCAGGTTCTCCCAGCAAAAGCAAGAGGTCATGGCTGACCTGTGTTGTTACCCAGCAGTCCATAGTCTGCAGCTGGGTGCATGGGCGATGGATGGATGGATACAGATCTATATAGGTAAATCCATACACACCCACACACTATTGTTACTCAGTACCCCATTGTTGAGTGATAATATTCTAGACATTTTTATGTTGCATTATCTACATCATGCCTCCTACCTACCTTATCCCCATTTTGCAGATAGGGCAACTGAGGCTCAAATCTGTTAACTGTGTTTGTCCTTGATGCATTATTCAATAAGAGGACTGCTTTCCCCCATGTGCCACCATTCTCCTTGTTTGACTGAGAACTTAAGAGCAACCCGTGGACAAATATTTATGTGCAAAAACTAATGAGTGCTAAGGACGTGTAATTAGTTGACCAAAATATGTATTTGTTTTTGCAATGAAAAGAATTTGAAAATTGTATTTGTTACTTCACTCTGGTTGTAAGTTCTTTTTACTTGGGGAAAAAATAATGATTTAAGTGTTTCTGTACACTTATTCTCTGTCTTGCTCCAGGGGAGATTTAAGCAACTTCCCTGACTTGAATAAAGTATGTGGTCCGTAGCATACAAGTGGGCGCCATCCAGGCCCTCAAAGCCTGCAGGCAGAGTCCGCTGCACTTTGGGGTTTTCCTTTCTTTATAGTTTGACTTTATTCACTAAAAGCACAAGTTAACTGTAAATTTCCAAATTGCAGGAAAATGGCTTTGATTCTCTAGATTTTCTCCAAATCATAAAACCCTAAGTCAGACTTCAGTCTCCATTCTCTGCCAGATAAGCAAGGGCGAGGAGGAGGGAGCAGCAAGGAGCAGCTCATAAACAGTCACATCCTCAGTAAACAGACGTGGAGAAAATGTCCTCACTCACAAATAATCAAAGTCATGCAAATTGAAAACCACAATGAGGTCTAATTTTTCACCTCTTAAATTAGCAATACATTTTGAAAATGGTAAGACAGAGGAGGACGTGAAACTGATAACACAGCCACTGCTGGTAGCTGATGTAAATTGGAAAACAATTTAGTAGAATGAATAAAAAGCATTTAAACCCTTTTTATCTTTTGACCTAGCAATTCCATCCCTAGAAATTTCCTTTAAAAAAAAATACTCCAAAAGAAAGGAAAACTGATGTTTACCACGTTTAGAAAGTAAATTGTAATTAGGCGTTTTTCATCCCCATTGCCCAATAGTAGTGGAATGCTTTATTAAGTCATCGTCTATCCGCTCCATGAAATATTATGCATCCATTAAAATTATTGTAATGATAATGTAGTGCTGTGGAGAAAAATAGAATGTAAACTTAGACATGAGCAATGACTGCAAGTCATTTTGAAATGTGTGTGGACCATGTGCATATGTAAAAGTGAAAATAGCCACAGAGGTAGTGAGGACAAAGATTTTCCCCTACTCTTATGGAATAGTCTGTTGTCTTTATAATTTGAGGTTTCTCCGATTTTGGTTTCTCTGGCCCTTAAAAGCCAAAGGGCCCAGTGAGCCCTCCATTTCCTCATCTCGCAGGAGGACAGGCTGTACATAGCCCCCAGGGGAGGCCTCTTAGCGGTGGGATTTGGGGGAGCACCTGTGCTCACCGTGGGCGCCATGACCCCGACACCAACCCCAACCCTGCTTCTCCCTGCAGGACATCTCGGAGAACGGCTGTGCCCCCACCACGGAGGAGCAGCTGCCGAAGACTGCGCCGCCCCCCCTGGTGGAGGCCAAGGACCCCAGGCTCCGAGAAGACCGGCGGCCAATCACCGTCCACTTCGGGCAGGTACGGACCCAGCTTGGGCTGGTCTGGGCTCGGGTTCTTTGTTTTTAAGCAAAATCTGTATCACATGCACCGAGCTCCATGGAGTTTTGCACATCTTCAAATGTTTATGTGGCGCAAACACGTTTGGAAGGTGGATTTTCAAGCGCTGAGCGGCGCGAGCCCGGCTCTGGCCATAAACTAGCTCCACTCTTGAATGAAGTCATTAAATGCAGCTGCTGCCTCCCCCACTGCCAGGCACTCGGTTTAAGGTGCCTCTGTTAGCTAAGCATCTCATTAGAACACTTTAGCTTCCCCAGCCCTTCTTTGCACCTCCAAATAAAAGGCAACAAGCGAAGTCTTAAAAAAATCAATTAGGAGTTCTTTATTAATGTACTTCCTAAAAATCAATATCAGGAGTCATGCTTCTCGGAGTAAACACAGGGCTCCCTTCCCCGAGGTCCAGGTCTTTCACCAACTCTTTTCAGCAACCTGAGCGTTTGCAAAATTGTCTATGTGCTGATACTTCTCCCCTTAAGACCTGCTACTCACTACAGACCCTGAATTTTTGTATGTACATTTCCTATCTGTGGTTATATTTGGGGTTGGAAAGGATTATATACCCTCCCCTGCTTCTCTGGAGTTTACTGGCCAAAGTAGTAAGTCTCTGTCGTCTGAGAAATGGTTCTGTGGGCAAGCTCTGACTTTAACAAGAATTTGCAAAGCCATTTATTCTGAAATCCCCTGATTCTTTAGCCATGTATTAGATGGAGCCTGATTAAAATAAGCTGTGATTTTATCATAAATATGATTGGTATTTTACCACCTAAAGGACTTAGAAACATACATTTTAAATGTTCCTCTTTTTAACGGACATTGATCAAGTGCCTGCTCTGTGCCAGGCGCTGAGCTATTTAAATATGAAGTTATACTGTGGGTTATTATTATAAGGGTGAGCGAGTTTGTTGAAACATGAGAATCTTCCTCAGTAATCAGTATTTGCAGATAATGCATTCGTGCATCTTCAACTTGAAGAGGCTCAGCCACTTTTATGGTTTTACTCTTAAACGCGGTATTTTAAAAATTGAGATGTAGCACAAGAAAGACGTATCCACGGGGCAGTGCTGATTCAGTTAATGATTATCTTCAAATCATGGTGTTTGCACCCCCAAAGAGCTGTCTTCTCCCCGCACCCCAGTTCCCTGACTGTGTTTGCTGAAATCACAGCCCCGGTTGTCGCCTGCGTGGCATTCCAGAGCCAGCTTCCTGCTTTCCTTTGTCCTCATTCCTGCACACACTAACCTTCCCATGAAAAGAGCCCTCGCTGGAGTTTGGAGCCCATTACAGAGAAAGAGGGGCGGGAGAGAGGGATTTCATGGTGTTAAACATTCCATTTTGAAACACAAAAAAGGAGGCCCTATTTGAAATGGAGAAAGACCTTCTTTCCATTTCAGCAAGAAGTAGAGATGCTTTAATGTCATTCCCAGCTAAATGCAGAATAAGAGTGTATGCGTGCATGGGTGGGGGATAAACAATTAAAAAAGCCACCCCAAACTCTGTTGAAATAAGAGCTGTCTGTGCCTTCACAGGTCTGTAAACTGGAGAGGATGAAAGTGGCTTTTTTTCCTCGTTTGTCACTTCCCTCACGTGGCTGCCAGCATTATGCAAGTGTACAGGAAGGCAGGATTTTTTTTTTAATGCATGCATGCGGATTAAGGTCAAGCCCCCAGTATCAGCCATGCAGCAGGCTGTCCTTTACAGCTGCAGCCGCAGAGCCTACCCACAGCCGCGAGATGCCTTAATTGAGACGTGCTGTCAAAGTGACAAACACATTTGCATACAGTCTACACTCTATTTATTTTCTCCGGAAAGGTCTACAGTCTGCTGTTGGTTGAACATTCTTAATCAGTTTGCTGTAAGTGAACTGCCAACCAGCTCACTTGCACCGGCCTCTTCTTCATTAGGTGACAGATTAGCTGCAGGGGGGATGGGCCCGGGAAACCACAGACCCCTTTCTGTTAACTCTTTCCAGCTTCGTGCCTGTGTGAGGTTGTCCTTCCCCAGGCGCCTGGTTTGACGGCCCCTTGACCCCACCCCGCTGATTGCTAGAGCGCCTACTACTGGCAGAGACCATATATTCTCAAAGAAGAGAGTTCCACTGAGAAATGTTTACTGCACTGTCCTGCCATTGTGCTGGGTTTTTTACTTGATTGTTTTTCTTTAAACCGACTCATACCTGCTTTTGCCTCCTTCTAAGCCACGATGGTGGCAAATGCATAGGTTGATGTACTAGTCCAATTTTTTTCCAAGGCATAGCAAATGAAGCTGTTTATGTGCCCACGCAAGTGTCACCAAACCACCCAAGAAGCCCAGCTGTGTACGTTTTCCCGGAAAATGTGTATCATCCTCTGCCTGAGAAAGGGATCATTGGCCACACGGGGACCTAGAGTTGGAACACAGGGGCCTGAGGGGACCTGCCGGCACCACGTGACCTGTGTGGGCACCCAGGGCTGCCTGCCCCAGAGCCCACTCTTGGCCCCTCGCCAGGCAGGCATGTGAGCTACTGTGTCTGTGAAAGCTGAGGCACCCCAGCAAAATAGCTCAAACTGGCTAAAGAGTGCACGCTGAACACAGAAAGACCCTGGCTGTGGATTTGCGTTTCTGTGGATTTCATTCTTCAGGGCCCCTTAGCCTGCCAGTGGGGCGGGAACTGTGGGGCTATCACATTCCCCTCTCCCATGCACGTCGCTAGTGCCCACGTAGCCCACCAGGAAAGCTCCATGGAGACACTTGGCAGGTGGCAAAGTGGCAGAGAGCCCGGCTAGGCTGTTTGCGAGCCCTCGGCCGGCCGGCAGCTCTTTGGGGAGCTGGAAGCGAGGTGCTGGGCCAGGCGCTGCCCCTGCCGGTGAGAGGAGGTGCTCTCGCCTCCGCCTCCGCCTCCGTGGTGCTCAAGGCCACCGCCATCTTACGCACTCGCTCACCCATGGATTGAGACCTGCCATGAAGTCCTTGTGGGGCATGATGAGGGGGACACCAGCAAACCGGCAGTCCAACCGGAGTGAGAACAGTGAGAGAGGTGCACTCGAGTGCTCTGGGGGCCCCACGGAGGCAACCTCCTCACCCCAGGGCCATTCCACATAGCCCCAAATTGGGCCCGACCGGGCTCACTGGCGGTTCATTTGCCCTGCAGCAGAGAGAGGTTCTCCCACTCGGCTTGTGATGGGCCGAGTCGGTGGTGTCAGACGAGAGCAAAATACATGGATTTCTAGTTGGCCTCTGATCCTTAGCATGTATGGTTTCCTTAAAGAGCTCAAAAATCTCAAATAACTTGAGAGTATCCTTGGAAAATATTTAGGTTTAGAGAGGCCTTAAGTAACACTTTTTCCCCTCCCAAGTTCAGAATCTATTGAAATATAAGGCCCAGGAGATAGTAAATGAAAATTAAAATGCCAGAATTTTTACTGACAAGGCTGAAAGGAGAATACTGCTTTAGATCTGAAGCCAATGGGCTTGCTAAAATTTCACCTTAGAACTGAAAAGGCTGAGCTACTCCACATGGGAGCAGGGCAGTGGCAGGCAGGTCCAGCCGCTGTGAGCTCTGGTAGCTCCATAGACGGAGCCAGGTGGGCGAGTGGAGCACGGCGCATGCGCCGTTCCTTCTCCCAAACTCTCAACGGACTCCTGTGCCGGGCAGGAGTGGGCAGGAGGCCAGAGAGAGGCGAAGGACTCCCCCACGCTTCTCCTCTGAGGTGGGAATGGATAGCCCCTCCTTCTGGTGGCTGTGGATGAAGTGAGGAAGCAGGGCCCTCCCCAGCAGAACCCAGACCCCCCTACCCG
Organism: Scalopus aquaticus; assembly: GCA_004024925.1. NCBI lineage: Eukaryota > Metazoa > Chordata > Mammalia > Eulipotyphla > Talpidae > Scalopus > Scalopus aquaticus. Next base: position 26,461 of record PVIJ01003572.1, read on the forward strand.
CTCTGAGAAATCAGCAGAGGTAGCACCCCCATTGAAGTGCTCTGCTCCCTGAGTTGGATAGGCAGCCACTAGGTGCTTTATCGCCAGTGCGCATGTCATTGCATCTCTCCCTCCGTGAAGGAAAGTGATGTTCGGAGTAGCACAGATGGGTCCCATTGCACTAACGACTCGACTCGACTCAGAGGGCGTTCGCGTGATTGGTGGCTGACTCAGACTCCACTCCCGACTGCAGGCAACGCGCTCTCCTTCCTGGCCAGGGGCTAGGCCTTCTCAGAACGGGAGGGTTGTGGTAAACCCACTCCAGGGCCCCTCCTGAGGTTCCCCCAGTTGGTTGATTCTGCCAACAAAGTGATTGCTTGCCAACCTGACAAACTCCTAAAAGTGCGCCTTGGAAGTGGCCCCTGTTCTCCTAGCCGAGCAAAGGTTTCTAAACCTCTGTGGAGACGTTAGAAAAGTCAGCTCAAAGCCCAGGCTAAGCTCAGATGAGGCTTCCAGAGACCTGGGGTGGAGCCACCCCCAAGCGGCTCTGGCATGTGGCCTGCCAGGCTGTGCCTCTGAGGGGCCTGGCTTTCCAAGGCTGGGCTGGGCCAGCTGGTCTTGTGCGGGGGAGGGAACGCTTCCCGGTCAGCTTAGGCCGCTCAGCGCCTTTGGCTTCAGTGCCCTGGGAAGCCCCTTCTGTTCCGTTGAGCTTCAGAGTCGCATGCGAGTCCCTTCACCCTCCATTGCCTCCCAAGTACATCCAGCAGATGTCCCCATGTCCCCCAGACCCCTCAGCCTGAACCCCCGCTCCCAGGGAAGTCGCCTGCATCCATCTCCCATCAACGGAGGTGCTGCCCATCCAGGAGCCTCGGTCCCCTTGCCGCCTCCCTCCACTGCCCCTCCAGAGCTCTGCCCAGTCGCTCTCCACCCCTCAGCACTGCTGTGGTTTAAACTGCAGGACCCTAATTCAGAATGTTCCATAGTCTCCTAACTGACCTCTGGCCTCCAGACCCAACCCCACTGCATCCTCCCGTGCCCTTTCGAGCACCACATGAAGCAGGCCCGTGTGGCCACATCCCCTCCCCACTCCTAGGCTTCCCTAAAGATTTCACCTTCACTCTTGGGGCCCACGAGGCCCTTTCTGATCTGCCTGTCCACCCTGAGAGCGGGTCCCTTTCGTGAATCCTCCCAGCTGCCCTGGGAAGAGCTGGCGGCCCCTGTCTTGCTGATTGCCCACTCAGTGTGCTTCACGTAGCCTCAGCATTCCTCCTTCAGTGCTTGTCTTCCGGTGAGAAGGTGAGCCTCGAGAAGGCCACCGCGGGCCTGGCACCGAACCAGCCGTCAGTAAGCGTCTCGCGGTTTTACTGTTGACATACGCTTTTAAATTGATTGATCGATTATTGGTTAAGTGCCTGCTGTGTGTCCAGCAAACTCTTTGGTGTTATTTCAGTTGCTGTGCTTATAATTCTGTGCATTTGAAGAAGTATAAATATGTCATTAGTGGCCAAAAACTCCTTCCGAATCGCTTTCCGTAAATAAAGGTTTTGTTTCCACGTTAGAAACAGCTTTATATTCTCGGACTTTAGATACTGTCTCCTTTCGCTTTGTGTTTTTATGACTAAAGGCTCATAGCAGATACTCCAGGAAAGGAGAGGGGAAGAGGGCTGGACACCCCCCAGGCTCCCGAATTGCGTGGACCTGGAGGGGAGGGGGCTGCGAGAGAGCGCGCAAGGGCAGGAGAGGACCCGCAACCTTAGACTTATTTCAAATAAGACAAAGAATTTATCTGTAAAAGACACTAAGCTGCAAACCAAACCAAACGCAGTGTGAACTTAACTTGGATTATATTAAAAAAAAAAAAAAAAACCTAAAAGACATTCCTGGGAAAGTTAGAAGATTTGAAGGTGGACCGGGATGTTAGGTGATAGAATAGAATTATCGTTAATCTCATGGCTTGTGGGGATTTATCCTTATTCCTGGGAGGTACACACCAGAGTATTTAAGGGGTAAGTTCTGTGATGTCTGAAGCTTATTTCAAATGATAGAGCCAAAAAACTACACTTACCCGCACACACACTGGCTCAGACCCAGAGACACACATACAACAGCCATTCACGGAGAAACAGAAAGGAAACATAGCGCCCAGAACCCCCCAAACTTAACTGCTGAAAGGCAAATGCTGATCAGTTGCCAGAGGCAACATGGTAGAAGGGAAAGCTCAGATTTTGCGACGGGGCAGCTCTGGGCTTCAATTCCAGCTCTGTCACTAGCTGGTTGGCAAGTAAGTGACTTAACATCCATGAAATCAGTCTTCCTGTTTACAGGGGGCACACTAATACCCACATCAGAGGTCACTGTAGGATTGAGATCCGGTCTGGTCTGGCTCGGGCTGCACAGAGGTACTCGATAAATACCAGTCTCAGCCCAGCAAGCGCTCGGGCACCCAGGGTTGTGGCCTCCCAGCCGGCTGGCCCGCCCGGCACTTGACCGTCGTCCTGGCTATCGGACAAGCCCCTTAGTAACGGCGTTCCTTCAGACTTACTTGGGACTGACCAGCGTCCCCACGCCTCTTGATGGGCAGTCAGCACCTGAGTCCCAGGAGGGAAGCAGCACAGGGCAGAGGGAGAGGGCTGGCGGCATGGCCAGGAGATGGTGCTGGCAGGAACAGAGGAGAGTGCCCAAGCTGGCTGACAGTGAGCAGACGGGCCCGGGGGCAGGCAGGGCACACACAGGCTGAGAAAGCAGGCGGGTGCCGGGTCTGCAGTGCGAGTCCGGGATGGGCCTGGCCGGGAATCTGTAGCGGCGACAGTCAGGACTCAGCTGTGCTGTTTGTCACCAGGGCGTGCGTCCTGCCCCATCTCGCGCTGGCATGTGGCAGAGCCTTGCTGGGTCTGTAGTGACGGGTGGTAGCCTGGGGTGTGACCCTCAGCCCCGGGATGTTGGACCACAGTGGGAGATCGGGGCCTCCAGATCTCACTTGGCACCAAGACAAGTACACTAGGTCCTGTACCCACCAAACCCGACATTAGACCCCAGAGGTGGGCGGGGTGCTCACCTGGTGTGAGTGAGGGAGTAGAATGCGGGATATAAACTGGGTGTGTGCAGCGGTAAGTATTGGGGTGTCAGGGACCAGGCCAGCCCCAAAGATCAGGAACCAGACCTGTACTGGTAATCTCCAGCCATGAGGGTACTTTGGGTTGCAAGAGCCATAAAACCCAAAAAGAGAAATTGTTGGCTCATGTTGGTTTCAAGTATGACTCGATCCAGGTATTAAATCATGTCAATCAGACCTGGTTTCTTGCAACATTTCTTAGCTTTGCCTTTTATGCTGGAGCCATTTCCAGGCACGCCTGCCCTTCCTGGTGGCAAGATGCTCCCACAGCGCCACACCAGATCTCTCCAGGGGTAGGAACAGCAGAGCACTGCTTCCTGGTAAATCCCATGGAAGTTGTGGGATTTCACTTTGCTAAGGGTTTGTAGCCAAGGGTTTCACCTGCGAGCCACAGGTATGGCCCCCGCCCGAAACACAACTAAAGAGGTGAGGGGCAGGGCAGGGTAGTTCGGCACAGGAAATTGGGGCAAACAGATCAAATTGATAAAGGCACACAGACCTGCAAGCACACTGTCCAGTGTTTGTCCTCTTGTCTGAGGGCAAAAAAAAGGTTTACAGGAGACATACGAGCCTGAGATTCTTAGTCGAAAGTCAACCAGGGCCCCTGGTTGAGCAGCGGGGGTCAGAGCTGGGCTCGTGGACGCAGGGACAGCACCATTGCCGCATTGCCGCGGTAGCTTCTGGGTGTGACGGGTCACTGCAGCCAGGCCCCAGGAATGGACCAAGAACCTATAACCTCGGTCCCTGTTCAGCCAGTAATCACTGACACTGCTCAAGCCACACCCGTGAAAACTGGTGATGATACTGTTCCTGACTTCGGGGAATCTGTACCCCACAGCAGGTGGCCCCCGCTTTGTCCCGACAGAAGGAATCCACCTGGCCGTTTTGAGTGGCCCAGGCGTGCCCCGATGATGGTGCTGCAGGGCACCACCGTCGCACCCCGTCTGTTTGTTCACCCCATCTCTAACTAGTTTGTTCCTCTGGCCGGTTCCCGCCAGCACCCAGAAGCTGCCCGTCACCCCGTCAGTGGTGACTTGCTGGAGATCACGGCAGAGCAGGTGAAGGTTTAATTAACACCCTCGCTCTCCACCGGCCTCAAGGACCAGGCTGAGAGCTCATTTTCCTAGGCTGGGCGGGCGCAGTCCTCTTCCGGCTGTGGCCCAAACACCCTGAAAGGCCAACTGTGACAGCCATGCCAGTCTGTTCGGGGATAGGGTGGCCACTGATTCCACGTTAAGCCATAGAATGCCCTGACCCATGCAAGCCCATGTGATTTTGGCTGGCTGCAGGGGAGAACTCTCACTTTTTAAAGCACTCCTTTGGCCCAAGGTATGGTTTCCAGAAAGGACCCACGAGAATGCGTGGCGGCGTGGAGCCTGGGAGGGCTGGACTGCCCAGCAGCTGTGTCTGGCCCTCCCGACCTGCCTGCCCAGTCTCTGCACTCCCTGGGGAGCTCAGCTTCCCGTGAGGTTTCTAGCACCACCTTCTTTTGGCACCTCCCAGTGTCCACTTCTCACCCCTTCCTATTCCGTGAGCTCCACTGCTGTGGTGCCTTAGTCTGCCCTTGGAGTCCCCAGCCCTGCCCCAGCCCAGCGTCCCTTGGGTCCTGGGAATGTGACGCTCTCCTCCCCCAGGCTGTGAGCACAGGGGCTCGGAAACCAGCAGCCCCTCCTGAGTGCAGCAGGCCCTTTGGCCTTCCAGGGCCCCCCGGTCACGGACTTGTCTGAATGTCAGGACTCACCCAGCCTTCTGGATCTGCCAGGGTCTCCCGCCCCTGCCGCAGCTGGGCCCTGGGCCCATCCCGCACACGGCCAGCTCTCCTCACCCTGCGGGACTCTGAGTGCCCTGCCCACACCCCGCAGAGCCCCTGCTTCTGTCTAGTCCCCAGAAATCAGCTCTGCCATCCCCACTGCTGAGCGTCAGAAAGCCCCAGCAACCCTTCTGGGCCACGTCCCTGGCACACTGTCCCCAGACACGGCAGCACTGGCCCCTCGCTGAGATCCTGGCACCACCCTGGGACCTGGCACAGGGGCACCGTCTGGTCGATTCTGGAGAATGCGAGTGGTAATGGTGGATACAGGAGAGCGGGTCCTTGTGCATCGCCAGCCTGGGTGGCGGCCCTCCTGCGTCCCGAGTCTCGCCGTCTTCAGCGGGGTCCCTGCCCCGAAGCCAGAGGACTCGCCGGAGCCTCGAAATGGCTGATCGGTTAAGGTCTATGCTGGAGCGGCCTGGAGTCCCGCTCCCTGCTGGGGCGACGCTGGGCCCAGCAGGGCGAGAGCAGGAAACTAGATTCAGCAAGACCAGAGGAGGCATTTTTTCAGAGGAGAATATTTTGTGCCAAAGGTGGGGGGCTTATCACAGTAGGGAAGGGGAACTAAAACAGAAAATATTGAAAATAAATTGTAACTCACAAGCGCGCGCCTCGGGAGAGCTGGCTCAGCGTCGGGGGCAGCACGGGGTGTCCCCACGCCGTGGCCACCAGGCGGTGCCGGGAGCTGCCCGGCCCTCGTCAGCCCCGAGACGGCTGTGGGCTGGGCCATGCCAGGGGAGGGGCAGGAAGGGGGGTCCCGTGGGCTAGGCTGGATTGCCTTATATGGGCCTGGTGTGTGGGGCCAGCCCTGCGCATCCTCTCACTTAGTCTTCCAACAACTGTAAAATCAGGGCAGTTATTGTCACGCCCAGAAAGCTGATACTCAGAGAGGTTAAGCAACTTGTCCCAAGTCACACAGTAAGAGGCAGAGCCAGAAGTCCACAGCATGTCCATAGGAAGCCGGAGCCTGGGCGGTTGCCTCCGTTCGGTCTTCCCCCTCAGTTCCGCTGGTGCCTGTGCCCTCCGGCTGTAACTTCAAGTGTTTAGGATCCATCTTGGCTTAGGATGATTGTGGAGGTCAAGGTCACTGTATTCTGCTTCTCCCTCACTCCTGCCTAAGGCTTCTGGCTGCTGCCTGGATTAGGGATTTTGCTTTCTCCCAAGAATAAAGCTGTGCGAGCCCCAGATTCCTTAACTCAGGGTGCGAGCCACAGTGAGCCCACTCCTCCAAATGCCTGCGGGTGTCTCTCTTTCTCTTCCCCGCTGACAGAGCAGGGACTTTGACATCCCCACATTTCAGCGGGGCCAAGACCTTCTGCTGCCCTGGCTGGCAAGATGGATTCGGGTTCCAGGCCCTTCTTGTGTCAGACGGCTCTGCTCCCTGACCTGGGGTAGCTGGGCCATAGTGGCGGCCCCCTGGCAGCAGAGGCAGCATGCCAGCCTCCTGCCCACCTGATCCTAGACTGCACTGACCACATCCCCAGTTGAGTCCCCGTCCCCTGTGCCTGGTTGGTTTGGTTGTCAGTCTGCTGAGTGTCGTGTCTTCTGGAATACTGTATTACATTCCGTTTATATATTGCAATAAACCATAAAAGGTAAGAAAAGAGACACGTTGAAAGGGACTAACCCTGAGGATTGGTTGCTTGTGCCCCACTTAAAACACAAAGTGCGATGGGTTATGGACACTGTCCGGGAGCAGTTTAAAATGAATCCTGAGATGATGTTGCCCACTGGCCCTTTCTAGAAGGGTCAGCAGTGAGTGTTCTGACAGGCAGCAGGTCAAGCCTGGGCAGACAGTGAACAAACCATCTGGGGAGAGAAATGCAAGTGGACAGAGGGAGACTGGCTGGAGAAGGGGCCCAAAGGTGTCTGGGAGAACCAGGGCAGGCTTCTCAGAGGAGGTGTCATGTCTGCTGGTTCTTGAAAGATGAGTTGTTTATCAGGCAGAGCCAGAAAGGAGGGCATCCCAGAAAAAGAGGATTACCTGTGCAAAGGATAAGAGAGTGACTCTTCAGAGAAGTGGGGCGCTCAGGTAGGGAGACAGGAGACCAGGAAGCAGCTGGTGAGGGCCTGGAGCTAAACTGCAGAGGCAGGCTCTGCCAAGCCCTGGGGGAGCTTGAATCGTTTCTTGTGGGGATCAGGGGCTGGCAAGGGATTTTATTGCAGGGAACAATGACTGGGGACATTTACTCTGTCCCCAGAGTGGAGGCAGTTGAGCAGGGAATTCCAGAAGAGCGAGTGGGAGGGAGCCAGACCTGAGCATCACTAATAGGGGTGAGAATCAGGGGAAGACTTGAGAGACTGAGGACACCCAACTGATAGATCTTGGGGGTCTACCGTTGCCTCCGAGGCAGCTACTGGAGTTCATCCAGGAGGACCCGAGGGGGACACAGTGGCACTTCTCTTCAACCAATGTTCTCTGATAAGATTTGAGGTGCAGCCTGTGACAAAGGGTGTGTCTGCTGGGGGAGCAGGGCTACTGGGCACCTCCCTCCAGCCCAGGGGCAGGGACACTGCTGCTGCAGTGGCCTCCCTGTCCTGCCTTTGCCCCAGGACTGGCCACCCACCACCCTCCTCTTAGGTTCTCTCTGGGTCCTATACCCACCGCTTACTCCAGCCCTCGCCCCCACCCAGAGTTGGGGACATTAGGTCCCCTGCTCTCTGGGCTGCCAGTCCCTCTGCCTCCCAGGCTAGCTCCCCCATGGATGACGCACGTATTATGCTAAACCAACTTTATGGCCAGCCCCTTAAAATCAGCCTGGGCCGGTGATGGATGGAGACCAGCCAGTGGTTTAGCCGGCCACTTACGGCGTGTTGCAAACCTGCAAGAACCACACATGGGCATCTTGTTAGGCCTTCTCCGCAAGGACCCCATAAATAAACAGCAGAGTTTGTCTTGGTGCGTCGGGGCTGGAGCGTGGCAATTGAGGTACTGCGTAAATAATACATATTTACAAAGTAAATCTATCAGCACGTGAGTGCGTGCAGCCAGACCCAAATCGCTGAGCCTAACAACCTTGAGCAGCTCCGGGGGGCTGCCGGTGATTGGCTCCCGTCCATCAGTGCATCAGCATAGAAGTGAGCCCCGAAGGAGGGGGTCCCCCTGCATGCTGACCTCGAGGCCTCTGGGTTGAGGCGCGTGGTGCGGTTGCAGGTGGCGTCTGGACACACAGCTTTTCTGCCAAGGTGTGAACCTACCTCGGGCCGTGTGTTCTGCAGATGTCTTAGGTCTGCCGCCGAGCAGAAGGCTGATTAGCACCACGTTGCAGGATGCAGAGGGTCACACCTCCAGGAAGATGGCTGACGGGGGAGGGGAAACGGGATTTTCTAATTACGCAGATTCGATAAGGCTGAGGGAGGGCCTCTGCCGGCTGACTTCCCGGAGCCCCGAGACTCTCAGCCTTTCACCCTGAGGGGAGGGCTGGGTTTCCAGAAAGTCGATTCCCTGTCTCTGCCTCCCCCTCCTAGAGCTCCGAACCCCTCCGGGCATCTGGCTCCAGCGTCGAGAGCTCCAAAGAAGCAGCTGACAGAATGGCCGCTGGAGTGGGCGCCCCTCCCCTCGGTGTAATGGCACAATGCTGGATTTCAGTATTTTAAATGAAAAATATATGCAGTTAGCTGTGCGCTGACAATGTCCTTGAGGATTTGACAGTGAGATTTTCCAGCAGTTGGTCTTCGTTAGGATCCTGGCGGTGTTTAATAAGGCAGTCGAACTGCTGGCACCTTGGGTTCCTGTTTGTTCTCCGAGGGCTCTGGGGCTGCTGCGGTAAGCACATCGACCAGAGCTGATCATTACAAGGGCGTACGCCACCATGAATAAAAATGTCACACGTTTTCCCATCTCACAGCGGTACAAAATGTCAGTCCTGTCAAACACACATTGCGGGGGGCTGTGTGCAGTCCGTACAAATTGGAGAGCTACATATTCCCCCAGCCTTCTGATATTCTTCATTTGAAGCTGAAGAAAAACAGTTGTTAACCTATTAGCTAGGATTTTAAACTCTGCTGAGGCGGTGGATGGGTAGACTTTGACACAGATAGAAATGTATTCCAGGGTCCAGGAATTTTCAAACCAGGTTCTCCATCCATTTGTTCTGAGGGAAGAAAAAATTCCTCTGTCGCGCGAACCCGACTGTCTTTCTTTCCCAGACACACTGGGAAAATTTGGGGGTATTTCACATCTGAGCTTTCCCACTGCTGCTCGCTTTTACCTTCCACTCAAAAAGTCACTTGCTCTGGGGGATGGCCCTGGGCCCCAACCCGCTAGGCCAGGACACCCTGTGGTTGAGAGTGCCGCCTGGTCAGACGGGTTGCCAGCCTCGGGGCAGTGACCGTTGGGTCTGGACTAGGCAGTGGCCGGTGGTAGTCCGACTGTCCTGATGCTGCTTCTGTGGGTTTGGACCGGCGCGACTTGCACTTCCCGCGGGCCAGACCGTGTGAGAGCTGGGCGTCCAGATGTGCCGCCCTCAAGGCGCTCGCTGTCACTTGGTGAGGGACAAAGGAAGAGAGGTGGCTTTCAGGGAGGGACAGGCCTGAGGGGCGAGCTGGGGCCTGTCAGTGGGCAGGTGCAGGAAGACAAGGGACAGCCACGTAGTGGCAGGCCGTGGTCTTTGTGGCGCCGCCAGGCAGGAATGGCTGTTGGGGTAGGCTGGGGCGTGGGACTGGCAGGGCAGGGGCTGGGTCTGAAAGGACCCACTGAGGACATGACCAGCTCCCCAGGCGGCAGGTGGACTGGGGCACAGGGAGAAGAGCGTGGCGGGGTCCTCATAGCCAGACCCCCTTTCCAGAGGGTGCTATGCCATCCTATCCATACAACTGCTGAATCGGGAAGAGGTTCTGACTTGTGTATTGTCTGGGTGGGCATCGTTCCGGAGACGATAAATTAGCCTCGGTTTTCTGAGCTGGCCCTGGCCTTACGTGCACCTCGCGAACCTTCCCAAGTCGGGACACAGGTCTGGCGAAATGCAAGTGGCTGCAAAGAACCTTTGCCTATGGCCAAAACAGACCAAGCAGCACTGAAGCTCAGAGGATGTCAGAGGGAAACTCCCCGCGGTGCGGGCGCACCCCTGTCTCAAGGGGGTATATGTTTCAGCCTCTTTTCTACGCTTTGATCACTGGGTCTCAGGGGAGGATGAGGCCTGTTCAGAGCAACATACTGGCTTGGATCCCGGCTCTGCCTCGCATTGGCTGTGGGACCTGGCCTGGGCAAGTCCTGAGCCCTGCTGCCCCAGTGGGGTTTCGCCTTTGCAAGTTCACCAGGGACCTCCTATGCAGAGCCTCGCCCAGGGCCTGGGATGCAGCAGGTGCCCCGAACCAGTAACCCCTGCTGTTACCAGAGACGGGAGGCTCTCCCAGCATCTGGGAGCCCCTGCTGCAACTTCACCCCGAGTCTCCCAGGAGCGTCACCACGCCCCTTGCTGGCATCGCACATGGCTGCCCTGGTGGAGGGCGCAGCGGAGCGCCTGCCGATCTGCTCCGGCTGGGCAGGGAATGGCACGTGTCAGCAGCGCGCCCTGCCCCTGCCCAGCCACCGGTCACATCTGGCGCCCGACCTCTGGCCGCCATTGGGATGCCACCTATTCAGAGGGAGCAGCTGCACCCGATGAAAAACAAAGGGCCGCCCTCCCCCACAGCGGCAAGCCCTCCTCCCTCCCCGCCGTCCCCAGCCGGGTCACCGGCCCCCTCCAGCCTTCCCTCACAGCTGCCTCGCTGCTTTTGTTGAGCATGTGAACTTCCCAGCAGCCGAGCTCCTTGCACGGGAAGTAATCAGGGATCTTGACAAGGCTTCAAACCACAAATGCCACGACAAATTAACCAGCAGCACTACAAAACACTCCTCCTGTCAACATGGGGATGCGCCGCTCTTCAGCCCCGGCTGACGGGCCACTCGAAGCGCCCGGCCTGCCGGAGACTCGCTGGCGAGGTGACTCGTTGAGGCGACTGAGTCCTACGCGCCCTCTCCAGAGACCGCGCTCGCCGACGGCGGCGGGAGGGGGCTTTCTCTGAGGGCCGCTCCTGTATTGAGCACCGCGCACCAGGGGTGCCTCAGACGGCAAGCTGTGGGCACCAGGGGGCCCACGCCAGCGTCCAGCAACCAGAGCTGGATGCCGCCCCACCCACCCCCTAACTGGGTGTGCAAATTTGGGCAAAAGATGTCGGTCCCCTATCTGCAGAGCAGGGATCATATTAGAACCTCTGTTTGGAGGACCAGCACCCAGCCCATGGAGGGGGCCCCAAGAGCAGGCCCCACCCACCGCCCTTTCCCTTGAAGAAGCATCTCCTGTCAGGGTGGATGGAAGCACCTTCTCTGTCACCATGCGGCAGGCCGCCCGAGCCGCATCTTGCGAGGCACGTCCTTCTAAGATGGCAGCCTGGAGCCTCTGGCTTCGTCTGCAGCTGCGCGAGGGCCCGGCTCCCCCCGGGCCAGGGCCCAGCCCGGTGTGGTTGGCCCAGAGCGAGGGCCGCAGGACCCCAGGGCCGGTGTTCTCCAGCTGCCCTCGCCAGAACTCGGACATGCAGGCCAGCATTTGATCCTCCCCAGCCAGCAGGATCAGCTCCCCGAGGTGGACGCAGAGGATTGGCGATAATGATGGGAGTTGGGGACAGGCGAGAGCTGAGCCCGAGAGAGCTGGTGGGGCATTTCAAAGGAGACACTCCACACAGACAGAGCTTCAATACACTCCTTTTGGGAGGCATATCAAAAGCAGCCTCTTTTATTTCCATACCTTGCATAATAGCGGCTTTCCAGTCCGGAGGAGTAGAGGAGCCTTGCTCTCAGCCCAGAGGCGCTTTGTAAAGCTGCAGAAAGCTTTGTCTTCCTCTCCCAGCCGGGGCCGTTTCATGCACAGGTCAGAGCATTGATGTGGCTACTAGCCAGGAAAATTAACCAGGTGAACTCTTGCCTCGTTAAACAGTGACAGTTTAATTGTGAATTTTCCCTTTTACCCTCTCCATTCCCGGCAGCAGATCTGGCTGGGGCACGTAACGTCCCTGGGCAGACAGAACCCAGCATCTAGCGCCAGTCTCCCCTGCGCTCAGACACAAAGGGTGCCTGCTGCATCCCACCCTCTCTGCTCCTCAGGAAGGAGAGTTTGGGGGGCTCTGGCTGTCTCTCCAAGCAGGACGCTCCCCGCCCCAAGCTCGGCACACACAGCCCTCGGCCTTCAAGGTCGCTAGGCCCCGTGGCGCAGGCCTCCGGTTCTTCTAGCTCCTTCCCCACCACCCGGCCCTGGTTGGAGTCTGGCCCGTCTCCCCACTGACGTGATCACTTTGTCTCTCTGTGGCCTTAGGGGCGCCTCACCCTGCCACCCAGCGCGCCGCCCACCTGCTTTCCCGGCAGCGCGGTGGGGGTGCTGACCCCTGCCTCACAGGGTGGACAGGCCCAGGTATGCCTCTGTGGGGATCGGGCACATCCGCGTGTTGTTGCCCAAACAGCCGGCCGCCTCTGGCGCACTTGACAGGGAGATGAGCTCCTTGACCATCCTCTGAAGACCTCTCTCTGCTCCGCAGGGCCGTGGGCAGGTCTCTGCCCCCCGCGTCTGTGAAGCGGGTAACAGCCCTCATTCCCGGCATGTGGATGCCCCATGCTGCCAGGGAGCCGCAGCTGGCTGGGTGCCGGGAACACCGCACGCCGGGGGCTGGCAGTCATCCCCGCCCTGACTTCCAACCCGGCCCCAGCCCCACACAGCCCCCTCTGCCCCAGCTCGGCACCCGGCAGGGGGGCACTTACCACCACAGCCCCACACCGGGTGCCATAGTCCATGGCACCCAGGCAATTAAGTTGAGGCTCCAGCAGGCTTCCCCTCCAGACCTTTTGAAAATGATGTGTTCTGCTGCATCAACAAATTAACTGCAAATCAGATGTGCTCCTTGTAAATGCTAGCTTCCTGTCCAGTGAGCATGCTCACCTGCCCGCACAGCTGACAGACGGAAGCGCAAGGGCCAGGCAGAGACTGGCGAAGGCCATCGCGCCCCTCTCTTCTCTGGGGTCTTACGTCAACGTGCTTTCAGGCTGACCCACCCGTGCGCACCTCTCCCCACAGTCATGTACCAGGGGGGCCCGTTGACAGCCTGGAGGCCTGGGCAGGCCCCCCTGGCTGAGTGCCCTCCCGATGTGCCCTAGAGATCATCCACACTTCTTGGCGTGGCATCCAAGGCCCTGTATTACAGACCCTGCCAGCCCCTCTGAGGCCTGGCCTGCCCTGTCCCCATAGCCACCCTCTCTCTGGTCTTCTGGGACCACTGGGATTCTCCTGCACCATAGGTCTGAATCCCCGCCCCATCACGTAGAAGAGCCCCTCCTCTGACCTCCTTCAGCCCCCCCGTGTCAGAGTGGGAGCCCGTGGTGGGCAGGACCCTGTCTGGTTCACTAACGAGCCCTGGGCCTGTGCAGAGTGTGCTGAGCTGTTTGTTGAATGAATGAACAAATGAATCACCTGCCTCCTTTGGAAAGTACCAGAAGGAGATGCTCAAATAAGAAAGGAAGGGGAAGATGTTAGCCATTCTCCTGCCAGCCTTTTCTCTAAGGCACCGATCTCTAACAACAGGCTGTAGCTTCAGAAGGGACAAGAATCAGAAAAACCATGTCAAAAAGGATTCCAGATGACTTTGGAAATTTGGGTTGACAAGGACAGCACAATGGACTAAGAATACCTGCTTGTTTTAGTTCCTGCTACTAGCTGTGTGACCTCATACTAGTCCCTTAACCTCTCTGGGCCTCCTGGTTCCTGCCTCTATAGCCTGGAAACAATCCTCCTCTAACTTGCCTCACCAGGGGATGGAAGGCTCAAAGGAAAGAAGAGAAGTAGAAATGCTTTGAAAGGAAAATGTGGCGTATAAATAGCAGAGATCATTACTGAAACCCAGTCTCCTTCGCCAGTGCCTTGCTGACAGCTCACTCCCTTGGGAAACCCAGGTCCTCAAGTCCACAGGATTTTTCCGGGAACGCTTGTGGGTCCAACAGGGCAGAGACAGAGGGCTGAGCGCCCCCACGGCACCATCAGGAGGCCAGAGCCCCACACGGCATCTTCATGCCAGGGCTTGTGGCTCTGGGTTATTACACCTTACGGAAGAGGCAATGGAGACTTTGATTAAATCACTGGCTCGAATGATAGAACCAGCATTGACCCAACTAGGTAATGCAGAGCCAAAAGGGGGCCCTTGTCTCCTGACCCAAAGGGGGCCGACCCGACACTCTTGCTCTCAAAGATACTTTCCATGATTTCCTTATTTTCTAAGCTATTTTCCTTGGCTTCTAGTGGATAAACTCCCATAGACCACACCGTCCTTCTAGAAGAGGACTGTGTCTTACTTTCCTGAGCCGAGTAGTTGCTCCATAAACACACAGCAGAATCCTGCTCCACCAGTCGGCCCGCCCCTCCTCCTGGACTGGATGGGCCCAGGAAGGTGGCGCCATTGTGGGGAACCACCTTAAGAAGCACCAGAACTTTTTTCTTTTTTTGCATTTTAAAACAATAAGCTTATTAGCAAGAAAGGGGGAAAGAGGCACCTGCATAGACACAAGTGGTCAGAGAACTGCCAGCACCAGAACTCAAGCAAAGATTGCCAGTCTCTTGCCTGCCTTTTTGAACTCAAGGAACAGAAGTGAGTGTAGCCAAGTTCCGATCACATCGAATGTGTTTCTAGGCCGAGGTGCCTGGACCGCTGATTTCACTGTGATTTCTGCTCTGAGGATCTCGGGTCTGGCCCCCTCCGGTGGGGAAAGGAGCCCTGGACTGGAAGTCAGAGGCCCGAGGCCTGTTCCCAGGGCTCCCTGGCACCAGCCCTGAGCAGGTCACTGTCCTCCCTCTGGCCTGTGTCCTTGGCCGTGGAAGGATATGCCCCCTGCCACAAGGGATGAGAAGACCAAGCCCACGAAGGCTGGGCATGCGAAGAACTTCTCCAGGTCTCCACCCTTAGGGGGTACAGTCCGGGGAGCAGCTCCTCCTGGCTCCGCAAGCTCACAGCCGCGGGGGTCCGGCCAGCCTGGCCGTTCCCTCACCCTCTGCTCTTCCCAGCGAGCACATGGGGCTACAGTCTGGAACATGGGGTGTTGAGTTGACCCTTGCCTGGCTTCTCTCTTCCCCCCCTGCCCCCCGCCCCAAATCACCCCCACTCACCCCCTGTGGCTAGTTCTGATTGTCCCCAGGGTACTCAGCTCTTCGCAACCAGTGTACCCAATTGTCATTGCACCCCCCTGGAATATTTGGGGAACTGCATCCTCTGTTGGCCGGAGGTGGGGGGGTGCTGCGGTGCACCCCGCTTACCTGCACAACCCACTCTGGACTTTGGACCACACTCCCCTTGCTCGAGACTGGAAATCCTCTCGGTTGACTCAGCTAATTTCCAGGTTGGGTGTGGTCAAGAAGCTGTTTCTTCCCTATAAACTCAATTGTAAAAGAACCAGCACTTCCTGATCACAACCAAAGATCCCTAGTTGATCACAGATGCTGGAAAATAAACATTTGCTGAGTTTCCTACAGATGCTAGGGAGTTTAAGCCCAAAATCATTTCCTGAACTCCTATTGTGTGCCCAGTACCATAAATAGGACAAGATGGTGAGCTGGTGATATCACGGCCTCCTGGGGGAGGTGGTGCTTGAGCCAGACAGCCACAAATGAGAGGCCCAAAACTGAGGAAAAAGGGACACGGAAGAGTGTTTCAGGCACAGGGACCAGCAGAGAAGCACAAAAATGCTAGGCTGGAAAGGGCCCGGTCTGAGCCGTGGGGAGGGTGGTCGCCCAGTAGGGTGGCCTCGCATGAAGCGCGCACAGGCCGATGGGGAAGTGGCAGGAGGGCGGGGTGTGGGAGTGTGGCATCCCCACAAGAGCAGTGGTTGAAGGCTACACCACCAGGTAGTGGCCCAGCATCTGGGAAGCGGCTGTGTGTTTCCATCCAGAGTAGCCTCAGTGTGCCTTGAGGGACCCCAATTCTCTATTGAATTCCTGGGTCAACTGTCCCCTCAGGTGGCCCTGACAGGCCCTGGGCTGGACACCAGGGATCCCGGGCTCAGGGAAACCTGGCCCCTCTCCTCCAGTCAGGTTCAGGGAATCCGTTCTCGAAGGTTTCGTGTCTGAAGGCTCTCTCCAGCCCAGCGAAGCCCCAAAGCACTGGCACTTTTGAGAGGAGGGCTCCATCCCTGGAGGCCGCTGTGGGAGTCCAGCTGCTGCAGTGGCTGTTAAGGAAGTTAATCAGGTGAAATCAAATCTAATAGTACATTCAACCCGATCGCCCACAGTCCATTTCAGCATGTAATCAGCACTGCGCTGCCTCGCATGCCTTTGTCAAGCCACATCTGGGCCCAGTGTGCCTCTTACACCCATGGCCTTGGTTCAGACCAACCCCATGTGGACACTGGCCACCACAGGGACTCACGGTCTGGACTTTGTGGGCTTATCAGGCACCTCTGAGAACCGAGAGGCCAAGGGGGAGAAGCTGCCAGAAGCCTCACTGGGGTAAGGGGGAGCTTTCCGCACTCGGCCTGTCCATCCCCCACACCTGTTCAGGGCATCTAGATCAGCCCACCTTTGAGAGGACAGAGCCTGACTCTCAAGACAAAGCGTTTGAGGGCAGAGCTTGAGAAGTCAGTGCTCTGTGGGTTTTTATCCAGATCCCGATTTCATAAGTCAAGCATTTTGCACAACATTTATTTGTTCCTCAGACATTTATTGAGCAGGTGTTTTCCCCCAAGGCACATGGGCAAAGCCCTTGAGGAAACAAGCATTTAAAAGCCAGTCCTGGGTGAGCGGACAGGCACTGCGGGCAGCTCCAGGAGGCAGGGAGCGTCTCGCCCCAACAGGCTCTTGAGGGACCAGTAACACTTGCTGGCAGATCGGGGGGCTGCGTCTTCCCTGCCGAGGGGCAGGCAGCAAGCACGCGGGAAAGCCTGTTGGAGGCTCTGCCCTCGGTGAGCAGGAGGACTGAGGTTGGAAGGTTCGGGGGCCGGGGCACAGCTGAACCCGGGTCTTGGAGTTTGGGGTGTCAGCCCTGCTCCTTGGAAGCCACCACCCGAGGAGGAGGAGGAGGCAGCTGGTGTCTTACAGCCAGGACATGGCTCCATCCATTGTGTTCTGGAAGATCCCCCCAGCCTGTGTGGAGAATGGCCTGAGGAGGCGACCGGGACAGGGAGATGGAGGGTCCAGGCCAGAGGGGAGCTAGAACAGGGAAGCGAGCAGAGAGGAGCCCTCAGAATGGACCCATGTGATCCGTGACCGGCCGGCATGGGCAGGGGTTGGGGGGCAGGCCCTGGGGCTGCAGCCTGGGTCCTGGGTGCCCGCCCTCGCGCCGCGTGTGTAGAGGCATGGAACCTTCTCGGTGTGTACTGATGATGTAAGTTTCCACTTTGATGCAGCCACAAAGACTCCGTCCCACTCGCCCGCCGCCTCCCAAGATGCAGCGCTCGAGGCCCGTGAGTAGCCGTGTCCCACCCGCCGCTAACACTGCCTGAGCCCTGCCCCGCCTGACTAAATCTAGGGCGTCTGAACTCAGCTGCCTGGCAAAAGAAAACCGGGAATTGGGTCTCTCAGCTTTCCTCTCTGCGTGGCATGCACTTGAACTTGCATTTTCTGGGCTCCTCTCCTTTTCTCCAAATCAGTTTGGGGGCCCGCAGGTAGCCGGGCCTGCTGTGTGGTGTGTGCCGTGGGGCAGCGCGGGAGCAAATCTCAGGTGGAGCCGGGTGTCTCACCAGTATGTGCTTTAAAGCTTCTCCAGCCGCCCTTGGCTCAGAAGGGGACAGAATGCTGGCGACCGGGGTTTCGTTCCCACCAGATCTTGGCTTGGAAATGCATTTGCTGTCTCTTCTCAAGAGTGGAGACTGCCCAGAGTATCAGCCAGCTCTTCCCCTCCCCCTCCCCCCTTCTCCCCTCACTCCTCCCTCTCTCCCCTCTTCTTTCCTCTCCTCCTCCTCTTCTCCTCTGGGCCTCCACCTTCACTCCACCTTCCCATGCGATGTGCGGAATAAGGATGGAGAAGTAGGACGAGATGCCATAAACCCACCAACACCCGGGTTTGGGGGCAGTACAGCAGGGTGCCTCATGGGACTGCCCCCTTGGCCTTGGAAATCACGCCCCGGTTGAGTCACACCTTGGTCACCTCTGGCTGTGTGACCCGAACAAGACACTTAATGCTCTTCAAGCCTTAGTTCCAGCCTCTAAAGCTGGCTGAGGAGCGCCCCGGGAAGGACAGTGGGTCCTGTATGTGCCATGCCCGGCCCCGGCGCGGTTGCTGGCATGAAGGGCACATGTGTACCCTCTGCCAGCAGGGCCGTTACGGATTCTGGAGTCCTGGACGGTTTGTGCTGGAAGCTATTTGCCCTGCAGTCGCCAGCACCCCAGGGTCTGTCCATTCCCGTCACCCATGAAGCAGTGAGCACCCCTGCACACTCAGGGTGAGGCCGAGGGCGATGCAGCCCCTCAGGGGCCACAAGAGGGTGGCCAGTTGGCCTTGTCTTGTACTGCTGGCCCCCAGCCAGCCTCTGCTGGGCCACTGTGCCACCGTCGTTCTGGACAGAGGGCGGCTTTGACCCGGGATGTCAGGGACGTGGGGTTGGCCATTCAGCCTTTCTGGAAGGAGCTTTGTAGCCGGGCACCTGTGGCTGCAGTTCAGATGTTACCAGAGGATTTAGATTTTCTTTTTAAAAAGAAAAAAAGGAAAGAGCAGAAGAAAGCCTGGCCAGTGACTGGTGGGCTCCGGGTTGTGGGCTGGGGCGTGCAGGGGGCCGGCGGGCTCGGTCAGCCGCATGCGAAGTGCTTTATAAGCGCCGTATTTATTATTTCTTGCTCACCATTAAAATCAAATGTACTCGGTGCTTTTGTATTCAATACACATTTAACCCTGCCGACTTAGATTTCTCAGGTTTTAAATCCAGTGGGGAATTGGCTGGTTTCCCAACTTTCCCCTCAAGTCCCCCTTGAACAGAGCTCAAAATCCCTGTTTAGCATTTTCTCCCCTGGCACTGCCGGGCTCCTAGAGCTGGGGGGGCCAGGAGCTGCTGTGTACGTGCGTGGTCTCTCTCCTCAGCCCACCCCCACCTTCCTAAGCGTGATCGCTGGAATATAACAGCCCAGTTGTCTGCATCGGCTTGTGATTTGGGCTTAATTAAACCATTTTGTCTGTGTGTGTCTGTGCCTGGTTGCAGCTCTAGCCGTATGCCTCTGTGTGTGTGTGTGAGTGTGAGTGGGTGTGTGTGAGTGTGTGTGTGTGTGTGTGTGTGTGGTGTGCACTGCCACTGCGAGCGTGTTAGTGAGACTGCTGGCATCTCCAGGCCTCAGTGCGGTGCTTGTCTGTGGTGGTTGGTTTTGAGTGTGACTTTGTGCCTGCTTTGTCCACACCAATCAGGTGTGCACGGCTCTGGGTGTGTCTGTAGCTGCCCAGTGGGGGACTGTCCCCGTCCGGGGCTCCTCTCCCGCCCCCGCCCGCTGGCCCCCTCCCCGCCCCCCGCGCTGTCTGCTTTATCATCCCTAATGAAGCAGTCTCCTCCATCGATCCTGCTGATCGCCGGCCCATTCCTTTTGTTTGTTGGCGCTGAGCCATTGAGCGGCGCTCTGACAGCTCAGCTCCTCTAATTAGCTCTGTTGTTCTTTTTCCCCATGTTTCACCACGTTGCAAGTTCCGTTGAAGTTGCCACAAACTTAATCCCCCCATTTCAGCCCCAAGTTCACATTCTTCACCCATCTTTATTGTAGCAAAGAGCGACTGGGTGCGAGGACGGGCTGACCGGCCTTCCTGCCTGACCCTTCCTAGGGTCCCCCCAGAACCCCCCTGGCAGGACCATCACCAGCTGTGCACAGGCCTCTTGTGGAAAGTCTGGGAGAGCCTTCCAGCCAGGGGGTCCTGTTCACCAGCCCGGCCCAGGACAGGCCAGCATTAGGATGGGTGGGGGTGCGTCCATTTGTCAGTCATTGGGCAAACAGCGGCTGCATGTTTGCGGGCATCTGCTCGGCGCTGCCCTCATCATGGCGATAACAATGGCGACGTTCTCATGGCTGGTGTGATGCCAAGCGTCATCGTTCGTTTACTTCTAAAAATCCTGCTGAGCGGCCACTACGTGCCAGGCACCCTGCAAGATGCAAGGATAAGCTCATCTTAACTCGTGCTTTCTAATCCCGAGCCCCCCGCCCCGGCGCCCTGGGCGCAGAGAAGCAAGGGGAGCCTCCTTCAGCCCCCTGTGCCGGCCCCACACGGGCGGGTCCCGCAGCCTCACCCGCGGGAGGCAGCGAGTTCGGTGGAATGCACTTGGCTGCCACCTCATCTCCGATCTGCCAGACAAGGCTGAGCTCACACTGGCCACGCCACAGGAAAAACCAGGGTTAGATCAGACGTGCGGAGGCCTGAGACTATAAAGACTTGCCTTTCATGTGTTCTCAGCCATTGTGCCGTGTTGCCCACAAATCGCTGGGGGGTGGGGGTGCGGAATGTGCTCAGGGAGAGGGCAGGCAGGAAATGGCGCATGCGTGCTCTCCTTGCCTGGCCTGTCCAGGAACCTCAGTGACTGTGGCATTTCCTCCCTCGGCCCCTCGTCTGAGATGAGGGCCCAGCTCTCCGTGCTCTGGGAGGCACCGTCACTTTTATTGGCACTGAAATCCACGATGGACTCTTAGCTGAGCTCCCCCTGCTCGCTCCTGGCATTGGACATGTTCAAATTTAAAACCGTGTAATGTTGATTGGGCCAAACGAGTATCCTTCCAGAACACCTGGAAATTCTTAGCCTACCCATCCCCACGCTGGGGGCGGGAGGCTGTCTTCTATGGGCCTTTGGCCTGGCTTTCAGAGGCGGCAGGTCAGCAAAAATCCTTGTTGCTGCTGCTGGATTGGGAAGCCTTAGGCCTCGGTGTCAAGCACAGGAGCTGGCGCCCCGAGAGCCAGGTCCTCGAGCTGAGGAGGCAGCCACACGGGGCGTGCAGCTCCCGGCTCGGGGGGCACCCAGAGGTGCCCTAGGAAGCAGGAAGATGGCTTTTATTTCAATAATGATACTATCATTGGCTCCCCCCTCCCCGTTTAGAGAGCAAAATTAGCATCCTGTAATTCAGTTATAAAAAGCAAAATCGGCTCGTTTACCCTTAAGTACAGTCTGAGTGAAGCCTTCCTGTTCTACCAAACTGGTGTGTGGGTTCCAGATGCAGGCGAGTGGAGACCTAGCCTTCCGGAGGCCCTCCAGGCTCGGGGTCGCACTGAAGCTCTGGCTGCCCAGAGAGGGGCGGGTGGACAGCCCCCTCCTTTCCGTGGAGGAGGCCCTATCTCCTGGAGCAGCCTTGGAGTTTGGTTCATGTGCTGCCGCCAGGCCAAGAGCGACATGGCCACAGCCAGCAGCCTGGGGGCCTGTGCTGGGGCCGCCAAGCTGAAGCTGCAGAGCGGCCCTGCGGGGCCCTTCTAACCCATCCCTCTGGGGGCTCTTCCCACTTCCACTCCAGGTGCGCCCTCCTCGCCCACATGTCGTTAAGAGACCCAAGAGCAACATCGCCGTGGAAGGTCGGCGGACGTCCGTCTCCAGCCCTGAACAGTGAGTCCCCTCTTGCTCCCCACTCTGGCCTCAAGAACCCAGGAGTGCTGTGCTTTTCAAGCCCATGCTGCCGCCGCCACCAAGCCCCAGAACCCCGCTGCTTGCACAGGCCTCTCACTAAGAGGGCCAGGAGCCGGCTGCATCTGCAGGGTCCGCGTCCGCAAGCCCCACTTCCACCCCAGCAGGATGCCCCAGAGGCCAGCATCTGGGCTGGGTTTTGAGTAGTGATGCCCAAAGGGAACTCGGAGAAGGTTCCAGTTCTTTCTTATGCTGACAATATATACGGCCAGCGGGAGAGTTAGGAACTGGTCCAGGAGGCAACCTGTTTAACGTGGGCCATGCACTGGTGTGCTCGGGGCCCCAGAGCCGGGGCTTATGCACAGGACTCCTCCGCTCACCTGGGCTGCAGCATTTGTTCCATTAGGGCCTTTTCTTTCCTACTCTGGGCCCAGGACTCCCGGCGGCAGGAACTGGGTTTTATGCCTATTTTGTGGCGTAGGACCCAGTGAGAGTCAGCTCCCTGGCTGTTGGAGAGTTGGGGTGGAAGACGGGGCGGGCATACACACCCCGTCAGTGGTTGAGCTGCCTGAAGGGGGGCTGCCTGGGGAAGAGGGCACTGCTCTCACGGGTGGCGGGGGGCGGTGGTGCAGCACTTCCCTTCATCCCCAAGGGCAGGGGTCTCAACCCAGACAACTCGGCAGCTGCACACAGGCTTGCTGTGGAAAAGTGCATGAACCGCTCTCCGTCATGGGCTGTTGGGGGCAATCAAAGATACTGCTCCAGGGATCCTGAGATGCCTTGGGGGAAGAGCGGGTGGATGCTCCCCTGCCTGCCTTGTTTCAAGAGAGTTCTCAGGGAGAGAAATTATGGGAGATTCTGGGTTCTAGCCAGAAAAGGGCCAAAGGAAGAAACAGTCCCAAGAGATCAAGCGGTGGCCAGACCTGTGCGTGAGGCCCTTCTGCACCTCCGGGAGTCTCTGGTTTACGGCAGTGTTGCTTGAGACTGCCTGTTGTTCTGGGGTAGCCTGCCTAGGCTGCGCGTTTGTGTGTGCGCGCGCGTGTGTGTTGGGAGATGGTCATGTGAAATTCAGAAGCAGACTCGTGAAGTTGGGTGTAGGTTTAACTTTTGCTCTGCACGGCGGGAATGTGAGAATGCTAACGTGGATGGAATAGGCCCCGGCCTTGGGCGGCGTGGATGATGACTGCCCCCTAGTGGAGAAAATGCTGCATGGCTTCAGCGTTCCTCAGGTTTCTCTTTAGTGGGGAATAAAATGCATCTTTTTCTTTAAAAACACCTTTTTCAAACTGAGCTAAAATCCTTTAGACCTTGCACTGGGATATAGGCTCAAGGGCCCATCGATATTAAAATGCAAACTCAGAATATCTTTGCTTTGCACAAAAGTAGCCCAGGCCAATGCCCCTGCACATTTTACAGAAAAGCCTCTCCCGTTTTGTGGCCAGCTTCCCTATGCGAGGCAGGGCACCCCAATCACCTTTAACGGTGCTGTTGTGTGTGTCCCACCCCCCCCACAGTGTCGGGGGGTACCTCTGGAGTGATGCCAAAGGGCCAGCGCCTGATTATCAGAACTGGGTTAATATCACTTTTGGTTTCTTTTTGCCATGTGCCTTGTGTTAGACTTCTCTTTGGGCTGAAATGACCCAGTTGAAGGATGAGGGCCGAATGGGTGGGTTGGCGAACCGCCAGGCACAGAAAGCTAACGCAGGCTCTCTGTGACCAGACCTCCGCGTGGCTCCGGCCTGCCCGCAGTGGAAAGGTGCTGTCAGGACATTATTTCAAGAGTTTCTGGTCACCTTTTCTTTCAACCTGTACCTGGGTGGGGGTACGCCTCCCCAACACCAGTGAGATCCCTGGCACCCTGGTGCTGCCCTGTGTCTCCGCTCGCCGCGGCCCCGACCCCCCCACCCCCAAATGCCATGTCCCAACAGCACTGCGAGGTGTTTTCTCAACGGTCATAAGCTCCAGCTGGCAAGACCAACTTCTCGAAACCCAGGAAGCATCCAGCAGAAAATACTTTAATAAAACAGACTTCTCATAAAATATTGTTCTGGGGGGAGAAAGACACCAGCACCCCAATCTGTCAGCACTGCACTGGGGACACAAGAAGCCAGCAGGCGGGAGCCCTGGGGCCCTGGGGTGGGGGCCTGTGGCCGGCCCCTGCTCGGGGCGGCCCTGTCGCCTGGCCTGGATCTCCTCGAATCCCGGACCTTTGTCGCCACCAGGAATACCCGAGGGCCTCGGGAACGTGAAGGCTGGGGACGCGAAAGAGCACACAGGAGCTTTGAAGCTGAGGGAAGGACTCAATCCTCCTGACTCTTGCCCCAACTCTCACTGCCAAACAGCGCGTGAAATGATTAACTGTGCGGACAGGAACACGGAGCTGACTAAGAACAAGACAGTCTCCGGGGCCTCCGCAGCAGCAAGGTGTCTGGAATTCATTCCGGCCAGGAGCGTTGGACGTCAGCTCGCCGGCCAGTCCTCCTGCCGAGAGCATTCTTCCTCCCAGCCGATGGCCACCGGTCTGTCCACACGTCCGTCGTTCAGCGGGTATCTGAGAAGGCCCCATGGGCACTAGCCCTGCAGGGTGTGGAGAAGTCCTTGAAAGGGAATCTCATGCCGACGCCTGTTGACGTGCCTCTTCCCAGAATGACGTACATCCTGCACCAAATTTTCTCCCTGATTCAAAGGCAGAGGCACCCTGAGCCCTGAGAACCACAGGATGGCGACTGGAAGAGTATTTCAGGAAAGGGCCTGGGAAGACGCCCCCTGTTTCTCAGTTCACATTAGCCAGTTAGTATTCAGTGACATTTCTCCTCCAGGAGAAGCAGCTCCTTCCATTATTATTCAGAGCAGGGCTGACGGGATGCCCTCGGGGTCCCCTCGGGTAAGAGTTAGGGTTAGGAGGGATCAGGCATGTGGGGGGGTCAGAGGCCAGTCAGTGCAGGGAAAGCTGAGCGCCCCTGTGTCCTGGGCCCTCGTTCCTTCCCCTCCACAGAATGGGAACTCAGGCCCAGCGTCATCCCCTGGACGGGCCAGCGCCCTGCTGCTTGCGTTCGCTCTCTCATGGACACGCTGCTGCCAGAGGCCGCTGCTAGCCTGCCGCTGCCGAGAGAGCACCTCATGCCACAGGGCTGGTCCCGCACCCACCCTTCTGCTCTGGGGCCCTGGAGGCCAGAGCTCTGAGGCATCTTCCTGCCAAAGAAACCGTGTCCGCTGGTGCCCTAGTGTTCCTCCCTGGGGAGGGAAGGGAAGCAGTGGTGGTGGCGTTCTCATTTACCATGGGGAAACTGAGGCCCCAAGAGAGGCTTTCAGCGCCTTGCCAGGATGTCAGTGCTTGAGCGTGGTGGCCCGGCTGTCTGGTGACCTGTCTTCTGCACCATCCAGGCCTTTTGCTTAAACCTAGTAACAACCTGGAACCCCTCTGAGGGAGAGGCGAGGCGAGGCGGGGCTCACGGCCCCCACCCGACGAAGCTGCGTTTTGATCGTTTCAGCCCCGCATGCCTGGCTGCCGGGCCCGGCTTTACCTCCTCACTTGCCAGGGGCGGGATTTCCCAGAGAACTCGATGTTTACGGAGAGGGGCCTCGAGCTCTGAGAGGCAGCCTGCGCTCACGGCCTGCCGCTCCAGACCACGCGTAGCGCGCAGACGGGCGAAGGGCGGGTGGCGGCTGGTCTGACGCGCCTCTCTGCCGGGCTGCCCCCGTCCGCTCCCTGCTTGGAGGCAGCCGGGGGTCTGGGGCCACAGCTCCCGCAGAGCTGCGGAGGGGCCGAAGGAGCTAACCACACCCGCCTCCACCTTACTCAGTGCTCCCGGCAACCCAGCTCGGCTGTCCTCTCCCTCTGCACGGTCTCCGCGCTGCCAGTCTCTGTGGATCCAAGGGGCACCCCGCCCTGACCTGCTCCAGAGCCAGGCTCTTCCGACTGCAGCGCTCTGTCTCCCCTCCGGGGGTAGGCCCCGAACCTGAGGACCTTGGCTGGCTGGTCGTGTGCAGCGTCGTGGTATTAAATATGAACCACCCAGACCCCGCCACTGGGCCCTAGACAGCGCCCTGCTCAGCTCTCTGGCAAAGTCCATGCGGAAGAGGCTCTTTTCAAGTAATTTTGTTTGGGAAAATAACCCAATAACCTATCGACGGTCTAGAATCCCGATCCTTCAAACTACTGACGAGCCCCAATTTGCTAGATTCTGGTCCAGCCTTTTTCCCAGATGCACCTTGCGGCAGCGCAGCTGGCAGCACCCACAGCAGACTTGCCGCACGTCCTCGCTCGTGGCTAAGAGAGAATCCATGGGGTGGGGGTGCGGACCACCCCCTCCTATGGGATCTCTAGGGTATTCCAGAGTTTCACGAATATGGAAAGTGCCAGAGTGCGTGTCCTCATCCTCATTTGAGCCCGTTCTCAGTTGAGATCATTTTGGGCACCTGCACGCTGAGCGATGCCCTGGCGGGGAGCTGCGGGCTCAGCGCTTGAGCTGCCATTCTGTTTCCTCCTCGTGGGACTCAGCGGGGTCACACCCTTGGGTCACACAGCCCTGGGCAGAGCTGCTGACTTCTGCTCCGTATCCAGAGTAACTTTCTGCACGTCACTGGAGCCCTGGAATGCAGAGGCCGGGAGGCCCCAAGGGGTGTGTGGCTGGTGTCAGAAGCGCTTCTGGCCCAGGAGAGGTTCTGGCCGGGCAGTCGCCCCACCCAGCAGCCAGCTCCGCTGCTGAGGAATTGGGGTCTGATCGTCTGAGTTACACTGCATGACCCCAGCACCCAAAGCCCCAGAAGACTATAATCACATCAGAAGGAGCTGCCAGAAGCATCTAGTGAGCTCTGCCCAGAGACTGGATCCCAGAACCCTCTGCAGTTGTATCTCTCCAGACAGGTCTGGCGAACGATGACAGGCTACTCGCCCCACCCCACCCCACCCCACCCCGCCCCTGCCCCTCCAGACCTGGCTCAGGGTCAGAGGCCCCTGGCCGTGGATCAAAACCCAGGTGGAGCCCCCTTTCCCTCCTCTGGTGACCCCCAGCTGCCCAGGGGCTGTGGTCAGCAAACCGCTTGGTTCTGGGCAAGGCTTTGGCGTCTGACAGAGCTGGGGCGACATCCTGGCCCCCTAACGCCAGCCTGAGACCCCGGGCACGTCCCTCTGTCCTTTTTTATGAGACACGATGCCTGTTAGCACCCCAAAAGGGATGGTTTGGGGAACTAACCACGCTCGTTTCCTAAATCGCCGCGCCTGCCCATCGCCGCTCCTACTCTCTCATGCAGCCTCGAGGCTCTGCCCCCCCGCCGCCCCCATAAACTGCGCACACCCCCTCTCCACCCACAATCCACCGACCCACCACACTGCAGGCCACACCGTGAGCCCGCGCTCCCAACGTGCACCCACAGGCAGCCCGCGAGCTCCCCAGGGCAGAGCTGTCTCTGCTTTGATTCTGCAGCTCTAGACTGAGCCTGCCCGGCCCAGGCCTCTGCTCGGGGATGTTTGCTGAGGACTCACTGAAGGCGGGGAGCCCGCAGCCAGCACCTTGGGCGGCGAGGGTGTCCTGTACCAAGCGCAGATGCACGGAGAACACCCACTCGGCAGCTGTGATTAGCGCGGGCTGGGCGGCCCCTCACCTCCCTGCCCGCGCCCTCTCAGCCAGTCGGGTTGGCCACGCAAGCCGCCAGCTGGGCCTGGGGGCAGGGCAGCTGTCAGGGCACCACCCCTGGCAGGCTGCCAGGACTCAGCGCCAGGCATCCGGCAGGTTGCCGGCCCGATTAGCAAGATGAGAGGCTCCTGACCCGCTCACGCCGCCTTCCCCTCTCCAACAGGGGGTCCGGGCCCAGGAGACAGCCAGGCCAGATGCAGGGCCTGAGCCCAACCTGGAGAAGCAGCATCTACCAGCGAGCCTCCGGGGCTGCGCTGCTGCCCTCGTCCCCCCAGCAAGGCCTGCCCGGGAGGGAGGGGCTGCCCAGAGCTGTCCAGGAGGGGCTTCTTTCCGGCTGACAAACTGAACCTGTAGCCGCGCAAGGAGAAGGCATCCTGCCCTCCCCATATTACCCGCCGGTCACCTCCGAAAGGCACTGCCATCGCCGCCGAGCCCCTCGCTGTTCCAGATGCCGGGTGCCACTGCATCCTATAGCCTCACAGAGGGCACTGCTCTAGGCCCAGCCAGGAAGGGGCGGGGCCGCCAGTGGATGGAGCGACTCACCAGGGTCCAGGACCAAAGGGCCTGAAGAGGGGGAAGGGGCATGAAGCCCACGCCCTGTGCTCGGGCCCCTCCACCCATGAGTGCCCACCTAGTGCCCGGGGGACTTCGCCTGCGGTGTGGGGACGTACACGCGTGACACTGACAGCGCACAAAGGCCTGAATGAATGAACATACAGGTTGACAAAGAATTAAATGGGCAGACGGATGGAAGGCAAAGGGTAGACAGCCCAAGAGCCAGGAGAAGGTCCAGCCCGCTGCCTCCCTGGCTTTTCTGTCACCCCTGACCTCACAGGGTTCAAGTCCTTGTGCCTTGAACCTGCAGCTCTTGTGCTGGTTCTAGACTCTGCACTGTCAGTGTCCACCACCCTCCAGCCTCTTCCCTTGTGCTCCCCACCCTTCTCTTAGCCCCCCTGTTCCGCCCTCTGCAGGGACACCCTGGCCATCACACCTCTGCTGTCCTCGAGGTCAAAAGTCCAGCCCCAGGTCACCCCCCAAGTGGAGGCTTGCCCAAGATCCTCGGAGGCAGGTGTCTCCAAGCAGCGCTGGTCTCCAAGGAGTGGGACAGACCCAGCCCTGCCTGCCCAGTCCCCTGCGGCACGAACACCCCTCCGGCAGTGCTCTTCCCTGCAGTGATTCTCTTTGGCCTTCCAGAATGGCCCTGGCCCGCACACCAGGGAGGCGCGTGCCCTGGGCCCTGCGCTGAGCTTGTTCCCCCAACCAGGGGCCTCGCTCCCGTGCCCCAGAGCCTGTGTTTAACCTACGCACAGGGCAAGGGGCGGGCAGAGGATGGGTCTGCGTCGAGGGAAGACGTGGTGCGACCCCAGGCCCTGGGAGATGCTCCTGCTGGGCTGTGCCGTGCCCGGCCGGGACCAGCAGCCCTGGGAAGGCTTTGCCGGCTCGTCCTTGAACGCCCCGGGAAGACCTTGGACAGGAGAAGGTGCCCAGAATCTATTGGCAGGTGAATGCGGCATTTGCACTAGTAACTAATCTCTCCTGGGCAAAGCCCTCGCAAATAGTTTCATCCGACATCCATGGTAAAACCATCAGGAGCTGCAGGATCCCCATCGTACAGATGAGAAATCGAGGTGCAAGGAGGCGAAATGACTTCCCCCAGGTCACGGGCATAGGGAGATGGTGGCAGGCGGGACCTGGCCGCATCCCAAGCCCGTCCCTGCTCTTCAGCCCCACAGGAGTCGCGTGAGGAAGGGGCACCAGAGCGACGACATTTACAGAGCGGAGAACCTTCCGCCAGCGTGAAATGATCCTTTAAAAATGATCCCCAGCTCCCCTCGTTACCTCTGGAGACCAAGTCCTCGCTGATCCTCCCCCCGTCTTTATCTCAAATACATTTAAATGTCAATTAAATTTGAAATATCTACATTTGTCAGCATTTCATTTTGGGCCAGCGTGACGTGCCGCTGATTTGTCCACGCGATGTGACACATGAAAAAACCCGAGATGCAGATCTTCCTCATTAAAAAATAAGCCGGCGCGGTCCCGGCGCCGCAGAGAGCCCCGAGCACGTCCCCGCCGCCTGACGCCCTGCCTCTGACATGGTATTTAAAAAGGAACAGCCGTGCCTGTCACCACTGTCACACGCACACGCTAAGCGCGACACGTTAAACCAAACATTAGGAAGGGCTCGGGAAGTCGTCTGCATGGGGACTCCGCGCCGAGATGAGGCGGGCAGAGGCGGGAGCAGGCGGGGGCCGCGCCGGGCCTGGGCGGTGATGGATGGCGGCCCCTTCTTTCTCGCCGAGGCCCCGGCAGCCCTCGCTGGGTAGCCAAGTTCGCCACGACCTGCCTTTTCACAGGCAGCCCTTTGTGGATTATCATCCACAGCGAGTGGCGGATGGCAGACTGCAGGGGAGTAGCTGAATTGGGTTAATGAGGCAAGTGGTGCACTTTCCCCCCCAGATTTTGCCTTAAGCTAATAAAAAATTTAAGCCTGGACGTTTTTGACGGTTCATTCTTTATCTCTGACAAATATCTGGCTGTTTCATGGGAAAACATGAGCCGCCGAATTGAAGTGAGTTTATTTTGAAATCTCACATTTTATTAAAAGTAGGAGGGGCTTACTCCATTGCGCCTTACTCCATTGTGTCAGACCCACCGAGTGGAAGAGGCGGGGTCGCAAAGAGGCTTCAAACCCAGGTTCAATTCCAGGCTCGACTTAGAGCTGCTGTGTGGCACTGGGCAAGCAGCTCCCCTTCTCTGGGCCTTGGCTTTTTTTAGCTGAGGAAGTAAATAATGAGGAATTAATGAGAAACTGGGAAAAGCATGTCACCTGATGCTCGCATGTACTGTCATCATCATTCCCGGGACCCAAAATCTGGACCTGGAAAAACTCTAATCGGACCGAACCACAAGGCAAACCCCCGCCCGCACCTGGTGTCCTGTCGCGCTCAAGATGGGCTGACACAGCCCAACGAGAAGCCAACTCCGTCTCGCCAGCTCCCCAGGAAGGCTTCTGAGGTGTGCCGCTCGCGCCGCGCCTTCGAGACTGAGGGCAATTGGTCACCAGAGGCGGCTGCAGGGGTGGACGGGCCGGGCGTCCCTGGAGCCCCGACCAGGGCAGCAGCTTTGCAGGTGCTGAGCAGTACACGACAAGGTCGGGTTTGAAAGTCGAACAGGTTCCTGCGCACTTTGTCGATGTCCGGGAGCGGGGAGGCCGCGCCCCAGGACGGCCAGGCACATTCCTGCAAGTCAGAGCCTCCTGCCCTCTCTCCTGAGTCCACAGGGAAACGCTGCCTGCTGGCCGCTGCCCTCTCAAGACCCAGAAAGTCTTGTCCCTAAGGTCCCTGGCCTGGAGAAGAGGAGCTGGCTGACCTGCCGCGTCCCCGGCTGTGGCCTGAGCCCTGCGGCCTCCCCTTGCTGAGCCTCGGCCTCGCTGCAGTATGAAGACAAAACCCTCCGGGCTGACTTCCAGGGCGATGGAGGATGCCAGAGCACAGGGGTTAAAGCGCCAAGAACTCTGCCACCCAGAGCTGGCCTGGCCCCCCTTTTACAAGAACAGCATCTTGTTGGGTAGCCCCGGACTTGGCTTCCATCATGGCTGGTCTCCCCAAAGGCCCACTCCCCGGGATGGATGCCAGCCTTGCCCTCCAGCTGTGGTTCTCATGCGGCTCTGGGGGATACTTGCTCTTCCCTTAGGTCACGTCTGAGAGGAATCGCATCACATCCAGCCGGGAGAGGCGCGAGCTTCTCGGGTGCCCCAGATTCTCCTACCAAAACCTCATCTCCCAGTCCGGGGCTCCTCAGCGCGAGCCCCCATCCCGCTGTGCCACCCACCGCAGGGCCCAAGAAGCAGCCCATGGGACCAGGTCTGAGCGGAGGCCTGGCCAGCTGGGCGCCCCACACCCCTGGCGCCCCATAGGTGTGTAACCACGGAGCCGGGCAGCGCTGCTCGGAGTTACAAGTTTGTGTTTACAGAGGCGGCACTCAGAGGTGGCTGACGAGGGAGATGTATTTTTTATAATAATGAATATTTAATTCCCACATCACAGATGAAAAAGACTCTCTGAAGAGACATCTGAGGGAGACTCCAGAGAGGACCACTCATCAGGAAAGGGCCTCCCCCCGCGCCCTGAGCGAGGCTGTCTTTCTTCTTTAACTCTGTTGTTGTTTTTTTCCTGGATATTGAAGATACAGAGGAGTAAAGGGAAGCGGGTCCCTGAATCACCCACAGTCCCGCCCGCCACCACCAACACTCAGACGCCTGTCTTTCCATCTTTTTTCTGGGGGGCTTTCTGCAGGTGACAGGACGGCGTGGGGAAAGCATGGCAGCCTGCCTCCTGGTTTCTAGATTTTTCTTTTTTTAAAGGGACTCTTTTTAAAGATTTGTTTATTTATGCATACAAGAGCTGGGGTGCAGGCCGGAGGTATGAGAGGAGAGAGGATTCACCAGAGACAGAGTGGGGAGCAGAACAGGGGGATCTACTGAAATACACTGCTGAGGGGAGCAGCGGGGAGACAGGAGAGGTCTGCTGCGCCATGTGGGAAGCCCCCTGGCCGGGGGTGGAACTTGTGCCATGGTGGCTGGTGATAACTTGGTAGCACTGAAACTTTAACCCCTGTGCCACCAGGGAGGCCTATGGCCTCTAGATTTTTTCTTGGGTTGAATGGGAACCCATTGTTCAGTCACATACTGTACTCGCCAGATTGCTGTTACCAGACTAGACGGCTTCGCATTTTAATATTTATAGACGTGGGAGCGCTGAGCGTGTCCGCCAGTTCTTGGCCACCTCTCGCGTTACGTGTGGAAGTGGCTCTAACCCTAGAGGCCTGGATCATGCACTTAAGGCTCTTGACAACTATGATAAACGCAGTTTCTTTTCTGCTGGGGGCCCCTGCTTCCTTCTCAGCCCCCCCCCCCGGGGTTCCGAGAGCACCTCCTAACTGTTCTCTCTTGTCTCCCTCTGTCCCAGCCTGGTAAAGCCCTTGCGACACTATGCTGTCTTCCTCTCCGAAGACTCCTCTGACGAGGAATGCCGGCAGCAAGAGGGCCCCGGCTCTGGCTTCACCGAGAGCTTTTTCTTCTCCGCTCCCTTCGAATGGTCTCTTCTTCCTTCCTCCGTTTCCCTGAGCTCGGCTTGGTGACTCCTGGGGCTGCTGGGGGTGGGGGTGGCGAGCTGCTTGCCCTCGCAGGGGGAAGGGAGGCAGGAGGGGTGTCTGGAGCTGCTACCTTCCGTGCCCCAGTGCCAGCTGTCAGGGTGGGCGCCCCCCACCAGGGCGTTCACCCCTCTCTCCCCACAGGACCTGTGCTGAGAGCGAGGTGACAAGTAACAGGGCTCTAAGGGGGGCACCCCAGCTCTTGTGTGCACTTGAGCAGTGATGGGGGCGTGGCTGCATTGAGGCTGGTGCTGGTGCCCAAGCCCTTCTTTATTCTGCACTCTTGGGAATCGCAGAGATGGGGGGTCAAAGTGAAAACAGAAGCAAGAACACGTCCCTTCCCTGCTATGGGGTGTGTGTTAATGCTGGCACCTCGGGTTTCCGGCTCATCTGCCTGACTTTCAGGTGATTTTGCCATTGTTGGTGCATAGCCTGAGTCTCACACTCCATACAAACAGTTCCTAAGTTGCCCACAATCCGGCCCACAAGCTTCTATCGTTCCCCTCCCTGACCAGTCCTTGCCTCTCCACCCCAGGTTTGTCAGAGCTGGGCTGGAGCAGACGCCTCTCCTGTTTGTGTTAAAGAGACTGCACCCTGTGTTTAATGGGAGCCTTGCAGGGAAAGGGAGCGGCTCTTTACCTCACCCCCAGGGGCCCTCTGTGGAGCCAACTATTACAGCCTTTCTGCAGACAAGGGGGCTCTTCCCTCGCCACCCCCCTGTTCCCGAGTCCCAGCCCCAGGGCCCGCCTGCAGTTAGGGCCCTCTCCCTGGGCCAGGGCCCTCGGGCCCTCCACCTCCTGCACCACCCCACCCGGCTGGAGGGTTCTGGCTCTTTCTGCCACCAAGTCTCCTCTGACCACAGGTGAACCGACCCCCTCTCGGGGTCCTCATTAGAATGCAGGGCCTCTCCAGCCTTCTGTGCCACCTCTGTCCATTGAGTCTTTTTCTTTAAAATGTTTTCTTTTAAAACTAAAAAAAATCAGCCTTGCCCGCAACAATAATAGCTCTGATTCACTGTATCAGCTTTTATTTCTGCTGCTAGTTAAAATAAAGGTATAACCATTGGAATAAAAAATGTATCACCTTAAAATCACCTTGCAGGTACGGACTCCTGCCTGGGTGATGGCCAGGGAACCCCAACCCAGCCCCCAACTACCACAGAGAACAGTGGGTCATGTACTTTGTGAATGAACTGATGCCTTAATTTATTTAAATAGCAAGAAAGGTTCACTCCCTTAGCGTGACCCATGGAAAAATACAGGTGTTTATGTATGTCTTTAAGACAGAACCATCTTAAAACAGAATGGGCTCCTTTCCAAAAACTGTTTCTTACACTGCCCGTTCTTTAGCTCCTCTCCTGTGTTCAAACTAGCAAAATGGGTCGGATAGCCTCGTCAAAGTGGGTGAAGTGTGTAGTGCTTGCCTTCCATTTCTGCCTCGTCAGGTGCTATGTCATAGGGTGAACTACTTAGCCTCTCTGAGCTTCAGTTTCCTCATTGATAAAGTGGGGGTGTGACTCCTACTCCATAATCTGCTGTCGGTGTTCCAAGATCATACAGTCTGAGAATGTTCCTTCAGAAACGGTTGCCTGAGCCTTCTCCCTCTGCCTCTGCCCCTGGCCTGGCGGCTGGGTGGGTCTCAGTGTGAGCCAGCTCAGGACCAGCAGGTGGCGCCCTTCTCCCACCTTACTGGACCCGGCATGGTCTCTGCCTGCCCTGGGCCACAGCCAGCCCCCACCTGGCTATGGAGGGGCACGCTGCCCTGGGGGGGCTCCATTAGAGGTCGGGGTTTACCCAGGCACTGCTCTCCACACACCCAATGGTGTCCCGAGGTCCAGGAAGCCTTTGTCTTACGCCTGGGTGGCTGCAGTTTTTTCTGTTGTTGTTTGTTTGTTTTTAAAGATTTATTTATTTGTACATACAGCCGGGCTACAGGCCAGAGGTGTGGAGTGGTGAGAGGCTTTACCAGAGACAGAGTGGGGAGCAGAACAGGCAGATCAGAAATACACTGCTGAGGGGAGCAGCGGGTGAGGCAGGAGAGGTCTGCCGCACCATGTGGGATTCTCCCCGGCCGGGTGTCGAACTCGCATCGCTGCTGCCGATAGCTCCACAGCGCAGCGCTTAACCGCTGCGCCACCAGGGAGGTGGCTGCAGTTTTGACTGCACGAACCCACAGAATGCTGCGGGCAGCCTCTGCTCCTGCAGTGTGCGCTCGGGTGGGGGTTCCCAGCCAGCAGGACGGCTGCACTCCTGCACGGGAGGCACTGTGGCTCAGAGAGGCTAAGTGATTGCCCAAGGTCAGCCAGGCAGAGGCCCAAATGGTCCCGCCCTGGGGATCCTGGTACCCGGAGCAGCTGCCTGGGGGTGTCCCCAACTCAGTTCCCATGAGCTGCTCCAGGACCCGGCTCCCTGGGGAGGGTGGCAGAGCAGGCGGCAGGCTCTGGAACGGGTCTGTGGCCTGCCCCTCACCCCGGGCGTGTCCTTTTCTTCCCATCTTATCTGTCAAAAAGGCTTTCTTTCGAGCCCACTGGCAGCTGCATGGTGGTTTTGTAGGGACTCAGCGAGCTGCCTCATGCCCACGGTCCCCAGTGAGCAGCAGAACCCAAATTCAGCCCAGGCCTGCTGGAGTGCCCCCCGGATCCCGCACTCACTGGGCCCAGGGCTGCTTGCTCTTCCCGGGGGGCTCTGGGTGGAAGAATCAGCAGCTCGTCTCCTGCAGGCCGCAGCCCTATCGGACACTCAAGGAGTCGGACAGTGCGGAGGGCGAGGCAGAGAGCCCGGAGCAGCGGGCACGGGAGCCGGCCGGCCCTGCCCCAGCGCCGCCTGACCGGGCTGCCAGCGTGGCGCTCCTGGAAGATGTCTTCAGCACCCTGGACGTGGACGTCCCGCTGCAGCCGCTGGGCCAGGCCAAGAGCCTAGAGGACCTGCGGACCCCCAGAGACCTGAGGGAGCAGCCGGGGAGCTTCGACTACCAGGTAGGGGGTGTGCTGGTGGCTGGTGCTCTCTGGACGTGAGGCAGGTGCCCCTGAGCCAGTGAGGGGCCGAGGCTCAGGGCGGTGTGGCCGCAAACCCTGCCGGGCATCCAGGCCTCCCCGGGGGTCGCCTGACGGGCTGCTCGCGCCACCAGCCCGGTGGAAACCTGCCCCCACCTCCGTGTGCAGCTCAGGCTGGTTGGTGCTCCAGGCTCGTCCCCCAGAGCCCCAGAGAGGCCTTTGACCCTGGCAGAACGGGGCTTGCTCCCGTCCCCACCAAGCCTCCTCGGAGAACCTTTGGATCAAAATTCCCAGGTTCTGGATTGTTCGTGTCGGGCTTGCGCACCCATGGGAGCTTCCTCACTAGACCCCAGTTTCGGAGCCGGCGTGTGGGGACGGCCGTGCATGGTCCCGGGCGGGCGGAGTTCAGAGCTCCCTCGACGTGCGATGCGTGTGTCGTGCGGCCACTGGGAGGACGCCTGCCGGGCGTGGCTCGCAGCCGTGAGGCCAGCCCTTGGCCCAGACCTGCTTCCTCCCTGCCAGGCCCAAGCCTCACTCTCCTGGGCTCTCGGGTGGTTGGCAACACCTGCACTTTGACAAGAGAAAAGGGTCTGGGCAGGAGGTGGAGCCCTTTTCTGCAATGTCCTGGTTACACTGGCATGCAGGGACAGGGGTTTCTCTGGAACCCTCCCGTGCCGCCCAGTGAGAAAAGCCTGGGCTTAGAGTCCTCTCTGACTTGGACTCTCTGGGCACCTGGGCCAGCCCCTGCCCCACCGTCCCCACCTGCCTGAGGCCCAGGGTGCTGTGGGCCACACGCCCGAGGCGTGTTGAGGGGCGCCCGCCTTCCAGTCTGTCCCGCTGGCCTATGCTCACCGCCTCCCTCGTTCCCTCCAACAGAGGCTGGAGCTGGGCAGGGGCGAGAGGAGCCGTGGGGTGCCGGCGGCCTTGAAGCTCACCCACCCCTACAGCAAGCTCTGGGGCCTGGGCCAGGACGACAT